>JBBGZY010000814.1:0-237500 GCA_037952925.1 Lithobates clamitans
GAAAATGCTAGCTTCCTGGCTTCAGAGCCTCAGTCCATCCTGATTACTGACACAGAACAAGCATAAGGCTAATGATGTCAGGATTCTAATTTGTATTTTTGTTTTGAGCCAGTGCCTGAGAAAGATGGAAGCCAGAGGATTAACTTGGTCAGCTGTTTTCAGGAGAGGAGTCAGCAATGCTAGCCTACATATTCATCTCAGAGCAGGTTCTTTTTAAAGTGACCCTGTCAGTTAAAAACTGAAATGTCAATTACCAGCAGTAGGAGAGCTGTGTCACTACTGGCTTAATTCCAGCGCTGCAGCTTCCATCAGACTTTTCAGTATTTGACACATTTGGGGGTGTCAGAGGCCTCTGCCCCCCACAAAGGTGATGCAGGGGTCAGAGGCTGGAATCACAATGCACAGCGGGTAACACAGGCATTAGGTGCTCCCAGAAGTGTCTAATGATGAAGTACTTGACAAAGGCTGCAGCTCTGGATTTGAGAGATGGTAGGAGGCAAGGTCCACAGAGATGAAAATAAGGGCCCATTCACACCCTATGTGTGGGGCTGCACTGGGGAGCCCTGCCCAACGCATAGACAAGGCAATTTGACTTATGTCCGATTAGTTCAGTTCACACCATTGTACTGTGGTGGTGTGCAGTGAAAAAAAAGTAGGACATGCCATACTTTTTTTTTTTTTTTAATGCAGACACAGTACAGAGCATCACAACCCACAGTAAAGTTAAAGAAGAAAGAAGTAAACAATGCAGTGTGTCATTTAGGTCCTTTTCACACTTGTGCGATCTAAAAGTTGCACAACTTGAAGCAATGCCTGTGTAATCTTGAGGTCTATGGACCAAAGTAATGCAGGGACTACTCTGAAGTAAGGATGAGCTCCGGCGTGTTCGCACAGCCCACCAGGAAGTCAGCGCTGCGCTAATCACAGGCAGTGAGACATTTCCGATCTCTGCAGCCGCACATCGGGAAAATGTCTCACTGCCTGTGATTAGCGCAGCGCCGTGCCGACTTCCTGGCGGGCTCTGCACGTGGGCTGTGCGAACACGCCTGAGCTCATCCTTACTCTGAAGTCACTGAGACTTGGAGTCGCACAGATATTAATGGTACTTATTGGAAATCATGGGGTACAGCTTGTCATGTGACTTTGCAGTCCCACGTTGCAGGACAAGGTGCACAAAGTGTGAAAGGGGCCTTATGCATCGCATTCATAGTGCATAGCAGTGGCCATGGTATTACACTGCGAATGAGTCCTAACAGCTCTTCTTTTGCTTGGAAATGGCCTTTCAGTTTTTATTAGGTGGCTGTCAGGGTCACTTTAAAGTAAGAGCAATAAGTTCCTGATCTGCATACTTGTGCCCAGATAGTGTGGGAGAGATCTGCAATCCATACTTCCTCAGTACGGATTTCTTTTATTGCCTCTGGGCAGATAATAAAACGATCCCCACATCCTCAGGTGGTGCTCCTCATGTCTAGGGCAGGGCTATAGACCCAGCTTTGGTCGGGATGATGTTGAGACCTTAGATGGGTGGAGTGTGGGGGAGCAGAAGCTGCAGGGACCAGTCTGGGTGCGGAGAGGATCTGGTAAGTATATCTCCTCTTATTGTTCCCCTAGACCTAAATGAGCAATTGACCCTTACAGTGTGGGCACAGCCCCCTTGCAAGGGATCATTTCTTATTTCCCTAAAGTTGGGCTTTAAGGCTACTGTAACAGTGCGTTAGGGAGCCATTCAGAATAAATGGCATCACAGGTTGTGTGTTACTTTATTTCATGAAACACACATTCTATTACTACAAATAAGTGAGTCCAGAGTGGGCCATGCATGTGTATAGGTTAAACTGTAATGCCTGTCCATTCTATGATGTAACATTTTCAATGTGTGTATGGCAGTTGGGATTGTAAGACAACAGCAAATTCAAATGTAGTCATCTTATATGTTTATCAGCTTCTTTTAAAAAATGATCTTCTACTGTATCATCGCCATACAAAGCTATAAACAAACGAATAAAATCAGCTGTGATTGGAACCTCATACTTGGACAGTTTGTATGACACTTGTATGTTTGTTTCTAGTCACATGCATGCGGCAAGGTGTGCACAGGACATCTGTATTATGCACATTTAAAAGAAACTTGCAGAACAATGCTGTGCTCTTTGCAGGGCAAGACTGGAGAAAACAGTGAGTATCTTTTTAATCACCATTAACGTTTAGGAAGTATTAAACACAAAAAACAAAATGCATTTTATTTTTTAGCTTAACTACTTCAGCCCCGGAAGATTTTACCCCCTTCCTGACCAGAGCATTTTTTTTGCGATTCGGCACTGCGTCAATTTAGCTGACAGTTGCACAGTCATGCGACGTTGTACCCAAACAAAATTGATGTCCTTTTTTTTTTCCCACCAACAGAGCTTTCTTTTGGTGGTATTTGATAACCTCTGCGTTTTTTATTTTTTGCGCTATAAACAAAAAAAAAAAGAGACAATTTTAAAAATACAAAGCAATATTTTTTACTTTTTGCTATAATAAATATCCCACAAAAAAATATAAAAAAACTACCGTATTTATCGGCGTATAACACGCACCCCAAGTTTAGGAGGGAATTTAAAAAAAAAAAAACTTACATTAAAATGCCCATCAATGCAGCGTTATCAGTGTCCATCTGCAGCCTTGTTAGTGTCATTACAGCGTCAGTGAAGCCTTGCCCCAGTGTCCATTGCAGCCTTGTCAGTGCAGCCTTGCCCAGTGCAGCCTTGCCCCAGTGGTCAGTGCAGCCTTGTCATTTCAGCCTTGCCCCCAGTGTCCATTACAGATTTAAATATGGCGCCGCAGAGTTCGCAGGGACTCGGCGGAGCTGAACGAGCGCCGCCAAGATCACAGTGACTGGGCGGAGCCGAGATACACATAGCCGAGTGCACTCGGCTCTTCTCAGCGCTGCTCACAGTCATGCCCAGTCCCGCCCTATGATGCACATAACACAGGTCCAATGGCGGGACTGGGCGTGACTGTGAGCGGCGCTGAGAAGAGCCGAGTACACTCGGCTATGTGTATCTCGGCTCCGCCCAGTCACTGTGATCTCGGCGGCGCTCGTTCCGCTCCGCCGAGTCCCTGCGAACTCCACGGCACCATTTTTAAATCTACACGCTATGTGTATGTCTGCGGCGATCGCCCCGATCGATCAAAATTAGCAGGGATCGGCGTATAACACGCACCCACGATTTTCCCCTGATTTTAAGGGGAAAAAAGTGCGTGTTATACGCTGATAAATACAGTAATTTCTTTTTCAGTATAGGCCGATATGTATTCTTATACATATTTTTGGTTAAAAAAAAAAATCGCAATACGCGCATATTGATTGGTTTGTGCAAAAGTTATAGTGTCTACAAAATAAGGTATAGATTTATGGCATTTTTATTATTCATTTTTTTTTTTATTAGTAATGGCAGTGATCTGCGATTTTTATCGTGACTGCGACCATTGTCATTTATACAGCAATCAGTGCTATAAAAATGCACTGGTTACTGTGTAAATGACATTGGCAGGGACGGGGTTAAACACTAGGGGGCAAACAAGGGGTTAAGTGTGTCCTAGGGAGTGATTCTAACTGTGGAGGGATGGGCTTCCACTGACATGACAGCGATCACTGCTCCCGATGGCAGATAGCTGTAGATCCCTGTCATGTCACTAGGCAGAACAGGGAAATGCCTTGTTTACATAGGCATCTCCCTGTTCTACCTCTCCACACCACAATCGCGGGCCGCCGGTGAACATCGAGTTCTCGGGACTTGCGTGCATGTGGCCGATAGGCAGCAAATTTAAAGGCATGTACAGATACGCCCATTTGCCTGCCTGTGCCATTCTGCCGACATACATCTGTGTGCGGCAGTTGGCAAGTGGTTAACAGATTGCGCACAATCGAATAAACATTTCCAACAAAAACTATTGTTTAAAATGTTTACCCCAGCACTTGCAGTTTACAACGTTCTGTGCTGCTGCTCCTGCTCTCTTGGTGCAAAGAGTTAGCTGGGCAGTGCAGCTTTCAGCCAGTCTGTTAGCTTGAAGAAGCTTTGGCACATCTTTTAAATGAGAAATACGAATCCTATATCAGGCAAAAATGGGACAACATTCCTCTCCCAAAACTCCAGCGACTGGTCTCCGCAGTTCCCAGACATTTACAAATTGTTAAAAGAAGAGGAGGTGCCACATCGTGCTAAACATGGCCCCGTTTTTGAGATGTGTTGCTGCCATAAATTTTAAAATTCCCTTATTTTTTTTCATTAAATGGTACATTTTTTCTTTGTTTAAACATTTGATATTTTTTCTATTTGCTCTTGTGAATAAAATATGGGATTATGATATTTGTAAATCATTGCATTCTATTTTTATGTAGATTTTACACAGTGTCCCAACTTTTTTGGAATTGGGGTTGTATGTAGGCACTGTTAGAATTGACAATTTTTATATTTCCCTGTTCAAATATGTTTGAAAAAAAAAACAATTTCTATGGGGAGTTCTTAGTTTTTCATATGATTGTACTTTAGAAATAAATAAGATCTCTGTTTTAATGGTGATACAGCAAGTGTCAAATTGCATCTATAATGAATTCACAATCCACCTGGTCAGTGGCTGCTTAGCTTTGCTAATAGCTGGTTGATTGATAAACACAAAATTACAGACTGTAGATATCCTGGTTTTTCATCCGTAGAATGTATTGATATTAGGAAGGGAATACTTACATTTATTATGTCGTACACACAGGCATGGCTTTGCTCGCAGTGATTCAGAGTATGGACCCTTGACAGACCTTCCAGACTGGAGCTTTGCAGGTAAATTAAGATGAATGTGATGCATTTTTTCAGATTCATTGAGATACTTGCACAATAACATTATGCATAAGATGGAAAAGTGATTAATTTAAACACAAAATTTCGTTCAAGCATTATACCAAGCACATTGATTTTTCTTGATGTATTTTTTTATGTTTTTTTAAATGTGTGCATACATTTCTTGGTTCATAAGTCCCATATAAAACAGATCTTTAGTGTAAATTTAAAAAACAATTGTGAGAGAGCCCCCCTGTTAAAGGGACACCAGGGCCCGGCAGGAAGGGGATAAAATGTACAGTCCTAGCATGTGCCAGGTTGCATAAACTCCCGTGCTTGCAGGAAGTACATTCATCTTAACCAGGCTAATCAATATGACTGAAAATCACAAATCTGGGGATGAAGTTGGTGAGCAGATGTCCGCGCCGCCAAAGGAGCTTGTAGTTGTCGCATCACTTATAGTCGGGGTGACTATAGTGTTTTTTTGTTTTTTTTTATCTGTATCTTTTTAAATGTTTAATGTACAAAAATGCCAAAATGAGAATAAAAACTGTCCAGTTTTGTTAATCTGTTGACACCGGTGTCATACATATATGTGGTGTCATGGAGGTGAGCCGCTTTCTGAGGTGCCACATATATGTGCAGGAAGTGCATGCCATAGCATGCTAACAGAACAGAGACTGAGCTCTCACTAATGGCTCCAGGTCTTGTACTTCTGATCACCGTGATCACCATTAAAACCAACCCTGTACTTGCTTTCTCCTTCAGAACAGAGCAAAGGATACATTGAGGGTAATTTCCTAGACTGGAGCAGACACAATTTAAAGCAAAGATAAAATAGTCTCTTAAATTTGTAAGGTCTAACAAGCAGGGCCCTCTGATTCCTCTTGTACCAAATTGTATTGTAACTACTGTTTGCCATTTATTTTGTAAAGCGCTGCGCAAACTGTTGGCGCTATATAAATACAAAATAATAATTAGATCAGGGCTTGATCTGTTAGTGCTATTGTGTCTCGGCCCTAATACGCGTACAAGGGACAAGTAACACGCACAGATAAATGGTATCTGTCTGAGCATCATTAGGAGAATTTACCTTGGTATTGTTATTGGCGGCTTGCAGTGGCTTGCTTGTGAGCTGGTAAATTACTATTTTTACAATAACCACTAGGTGGCTCACTCGCCTGTTATTCATAGCACAGTTCATGTGCCTTCTTGTGCTGCTCAACACAGGGCTTGCACATTGATCCACTTGTTTATATCAATTAAATTGAACCACAAACAGTAACTCTTGCAGCCATATTTAGTAAAGCAATCAACACTCATCTTGCTTTACTTACTTTTACTTTACTTTATATATTTTGCTTTTTGGATTGCTTTTATGACCTAGCATGCCAGAGTAGCCAAAGATATGCAAGTTCTAACTATAAATCAACTGTTATGGTATGAGTTATAAATATAATTTTGACATTTGGTTTTACATCTTGCTTCTTTAGCAATGTCTTGTCTACTTTGTAAGCTATAACAGAAGAATATATAATCGGTGCTTATGAAACTATGTCAGTTATCAAATTTTGCCAGAATACGTCAGAATAAGTCTTGGCACCCTCTCACATAGTGGGATATAAATCCATTTCCCCAAATCCAAAGGAGAATTTCAGTAAAAGTAAAAGTTAAGTGAATTAATTTGTGTCTTTCCTATGATGGATAACACAGTTAAAGTGCACCTGTTTTTGGACTAGGCAAAGCAACAGATTTGTTTTATGGTGGAGTTTATCAAACTGTACTTTCTAAAAAAGATGAATTAAGGCAGAATGAGGCCGTTGGTTCAAAGCCACCCAACCCTTTGATTGACATTGATAAGTATTGCAATATACACATAGTAGTCGCCCCCCATTTAAACTATCCCCTGGTTTACTGCATGAGGATGAATATTTTAGCTGGGTCCCCTGGATAACCACCAGGACCTAGGCTTCTGTCTAGGTTGCCCTGTAAATGTTTCAACTCCTTGGTGGTGATACTTTAAGGCCCCCTTCATGCCAAACCTCCCTGTAACCTCAACCGTAACACCAACCAGCCTTAAAGCGGGGGTCCACCTATCTATCGTTTTTTTTTTTTGGAGTTCATTCACAAACTTTTCTTCTCATGATTATCTACTCACATGTTCTGTGTAATAAGTCCGCCTGTGACCGATTTTGTTGTAAAGAGTAACTTATAAAATTCACTGAAGGCGGTTTCCATCTTCATTGTGGGCATTTGAAGCCCACAAGCATGTATTTCCTGGATGCGGTGAATGCTGTGCTCCCAGCATTCACCGAGATGTTGTGATGATGCTGTTGCACAATGCATGCTGGGAAGCCTGAGACTAGCTCCCAGGGGACTGTGGGAGGTCTGGGAGAGGCTAGAAACACGCCTACTCCCATGGGAGGAAAACCAGGAAGTGCTAAGAAGATTAGAAAAAAAAGGTAATTACAGCGATTTAAATTTTTTTACGCAACATGTCAGCATCTAGGCAAGGAAGAGAATGCATAGAGATAATGTTCAAAATTTGGGTGGAACCCCGCTTTAAGTAAATGTTGTTCCTTGATTTGCATACTCCTCATTCCTGTGTTGCGATTCTTTGTACCCAAGCCCAACTCTTCCTGTCGCCTAACATATGGTACATGACTGGCATCCCAGTGCCAGAATCTGCTGTTCCACTTTTTTCTTTTTTTCTTTTTTCTTTTGTTTTTTTGTTTTGGTTTTTAGCAGGAAGTGCTTAACTGTACTATCTGCCTTGGACTAAATCCTGAAAACACATTTAGCTTAGACCTGTACATACTGTATAGAGTAGTATGCCTCTTAGCCGTGCTCCGAACCTGCATTTTGCCACCAGACCTTCATGCAGAGCAAAATTACAAAGTATTTTCTGGGCTTTTCAGAAAGTGCTTTTTTCATACACCCTCTAAAGGTCTGACAAACCTTGGTTTCAGCTATGGACTATATCAAAAGCTACAGAATCTCCTTCTACTCATAACCATCTCATGATTTAATTACCAAATTGTTTTTGACATTGTGTTTAATGCAAAAGCCTTTCTATCACTTTGTCCTCTCTGTTAGACAATGAGGAAAACTGTCCAGTTCTACAGCATTAAAGAAGCAAGAGTTTCTAAGTAATGCTCATAGTGGTTTTCATAAAGGGGGTTCCTCTCATCTGTCAGATTTGAAAGCCCTCACTGTTACCCATTCCAGGAGTTCTTCCAGTTGACCGCTTAGACAGTTTATACAAATCTGACAGCTGTTCTAACCCTTTCAAATACTATCTAAATCTGAAACAAAATACTAGGTATTCACTTTTAGTGTAGTGTTGCTGGGCTTCTTCAACAGTGTAGTGTGGCCAGACTCTACGCTGCGTTTATATTGCTTTAAACAAGCTGTTCCTGGCAACCACTGGTAGACAGTTTTTAGTGACATGAGGACCTGTTCTGCTTTGCACAGAATGAGAAGCCTGTACTGGGAGCAGGTTTTCCAAAGCAAAGGAGGAAGTACCCGGAGTCAGGAGGCTGCAGTCATTGCTGGAAACAAGATTTTTTTTTTTGCAGGAGCTTCTTGTACAAGATCATAATGTATTATTTTTAATAGCTGTTCAGTTGTGCTTTATGGGACTTTCTCAGTCTGAAATAAAGGATGCTTACTTACGTTTTCCCATTTGAAGAGAACTGTAACAGTATCTCAGTGTTTGCCTTCCAGGGTAATCACTACCAGTTTTAACCTCCTACAGTTTGGCCTGTTTTCAGTCCCTCGAGCGTTTTGCCAGTTACATTCTGCAGGGTGTGACAACATTTACATGGCATTGCAGTAATTCTATACCTGGATCCTATTATTCTCAAATGTTCTTTATTACCCTTGGCAAAGGCTCATTATATAGTTTCATAGTTAGTAAGGTTGAATGAAAACGCCAGTCAATCTACTTCAACTTGTGTGTGTTTATCAATACCATTTCCTATATTCCTGTATATTGCGTTCACTAAGATGCCCATCTAAAATGATCAGCACTTTCTGCTGACACCACTAATTGTGGAAGGGCGTTCCTCATCGTTACCACTCTAACAGTAAATAACCCCCAATGCAGTTTAAGGTGGAACCGCTTAACTGCTTTCATTGGGTTGCCGCGTGTCTTTTTACACTTCCTAAGACTGAATCCTTTCCTCCCTATGCTAGAATCACCATTAAGGTATTTGAATATCGCTATCATATCTCCTCTCAAGCATCTCTTCTCCAGGGAGAATAAGTTTAATGTTTGTAATCTTCATTTGGCAAAAGCATGGTGGTTTGTTTTAGCGAGACAAATCCCTACCCACTACCAGCACACCCACAGGTTCCCTAAATATGTGTCACTATTACCCATCACAAAGTTTGTCTCACTATAACCCTTCCTTTCCGTTTCATTCTGTAATTCCAATACAGCATTGTATGCACCACATTGGCATAGTGGTCTTGGAAGAAAACTCATATATTTCCTTTCTTCTTTGTCCCTTTTAGTGGAGACTTGTTCCTTTTTATTGCAGATATCTCTGGCTCTTGAGGGATGGTCCTTTGCCATCCTTTCCTGGAACATGACTAGTGTAGATGGCAGTCTCCTGAAAAGGGGTATAGCCTTGAAATGAGAATATCTGGTACCAATAATAGAGAAACTGAATAAGTACAGAAGAGGCTTTCTGGCTAATCTAGGTAATAGCAGGTATTTCTATGCCTGCACATAGGCGTGACTTTAATTTAAAGCTTGCAGTATGGCTTTCCTAACTACATAAAACTGATCTTATTACAAGTCTTTTAAACTGAATATTTTCATTCATAGATGGACGTCCAGCCCCACTGTGGAAAGGCCAGATCAGGAGACAAGAGGAAAACAAGGCTTTGGCTGTAAGTGTGTTACAAACTGGTATGATATGCTCAGTTTTGGGATTGCTAAAGCTTTAAAAAAATGCTACTACGACGGTACTAAAGAAACTGCTAATTGCAGGAATGCTAAATCCACTTGAAGTTATTGACTTACTGAGGACATTCTTTCTGCAGAACTTTGTGCTAATAAAATATTGTATTTCCTCAGTGAATCCACCCACAGGTAGATACACTAATGGTTTATGTCTGTTTTATTGATTGTAACAGTTTGTCTGAAGGCCAGTGAATTTTTTTTGGTTTTCCCCCTGTATGTTAATTGGCACAAACTGCACAACTCTATGCATGGTTTCTATTGTACTGACGCATATCATGGAATATCATGCAACACTATATTCATTTATGTGTCAATGCTCCCTTCCATTGCTTTTGGTGAAATCATATTTCTTCCTCTTTCAGTAGATTTTTTATTAGAGGTTTATGAGTAAGCAAGGTAGACAACACCATAGTCATATACAGATTTTGAGTGTCCTCTTACATAGCACAAAAGAAATCAAGAATACAATGCCCGGGGTGAGTCTAACATCTGGTTATGTGTGTTACATTATGCAGTAAATATAATTGTTAGCAATTGCAAATGTGGTAAGTGGTTGGTGTCAGATGTGGACTGAGAGGTAAGAAATTGGACCAGGCAATAAGTATCCCTTGAGATCTTTTCATAGCAATCAAGTCTGAGGCATAAGGGGGGCCTATCAAAATCTTACAGGGTTTCCGAGAGAATGGTCTAAGTACTGTTTAGGTGTAAACAAAACTGCTGGCTTGTTGGTTCAGGAGCAGTAACAGATCAGGACCTGCTCCTATCTTAGCAGTTTGCAGGTTTGTTTATCCCACCACATGTACCTTTCTGCTTCCATACTTCCTGACCACCCCTTCCTGATCAACAGCTCTTCTCTTACCAATGCTCTCACTTCCTCAACACCCACAATGCAGCAGTCTGAGGATTACTGGTATGAATTAGGTGTTTATCTACAGACTCATTTAAATGTATGAATGGATTTTTAATTAAAAAAATATTCATATATCTGTCAGCAGGTGAAATGAGGACAATGGTGACTATCCTCACTTCTTAGCAGTTCTCACAAAAGTGAGTACACCCCTCACATTTTTGTAAATATATCTTTTGATGTGACAACACTGTAGAAATGACACTTTGCTACAATGTAAAGTAGTGAGTGTACAGCTTGTATAACAGTGTAAATTTGCTGTCCCCTCAAAATAACTCAACACACAGCCATTAATGTCTAAACCGCTGGCAACAAAAGTGAGTACACCCCTAAGTGAAAATGTCCAAATTGGGCCCAAAGTGTCAATATTTTCTGTGGCCACCATTTATTTTCCAGCACTGCCTTAACCCTCTTGGGCATGGAGTTCACCAGAGCTTCACAGGTGGCCATTGGAGTCCTCTCCCATGACGACATCACAGAGCTGGTGGATGTTAGAGACCTTGCGCTCCTCCACCTTCTGTTTGAGGATGCCCCACAGATGCTCAATAAGGTTTAGGTCTGGAGACATGCTTGGCCAGTCCATTACCTTTACGCTCAGCTTCTTTAGCAAGGCAGTGGTTGCCTTGGAGGTGTGTTTGGGGGCCGTTATGTTGGAATACTGCCCTGTGGGCCAGTCTCCAAAGGGAGGAGATCATGCTCTGCTTCAGTATGTCACAGTACATGTTGGCATTCATGGTTCCCTTAATAAACTGTAGCTCCCCAGTGCCAGCAGCACTCATGCAGCCCCAGACCATGACACTCCCTCCACCATGCTTGACTGAAGGCAAGACACGCTTGTTTTTGTAATCCTGTATCCGGTTGCTGCCACACGCGCTTGATACCATCTGAACCAAATAAGTTTATCTTGGTCTCATCAGACCACAGGACACGGTTCCAGTAATCCATATCCTTTGTCTGCTTGTCTTCAGCAAACTGTTTGCGGGCTTTCTTGTGCATCATCTTTAGAAGAGGCTTCCTTCTGGGACAACAGCCATGCAGACCAAATTGATGCAGTGTGCGGCGTGTGGTCTGAGCACTGACAGGCTGACCCCCCACCCCTTCAACCTCTGCAGCAATGCTGGCAGCACTCATACGACTATTCCCCAAAGACAACCTCTGGATTTGACACTGAGCACGTGCACTCAACTTCTTTGGTGGACCATGGCAAGGCCTGTTCTGAGTGGAACCTGTCCTATTAAACCGCTGTATGGTCTTGGCCACCATACTGCAGCTCAGTTTCAGGGTCTTGGCAATCTTCTTATAGCCTAGGCCATCTTTATTTAGAGCAACAATGATTTTTTTTAAGATCCTCAGAGAGTTCTTTGCCATGAGGTGCCATGTTGAACTTCCAGTAACCAGTATGAGAGAGTGGGAGCGATAACACCAATTTTAACACACCTGCTCCCCATTCACACCTGAGACCTTGTAACACTAACGAGTCACATGACATTGGGGAGGAGAAATGGCTAATTGGGGCCAATTTGGACATTTTCACTTGGGGTGTACTCACTTTTGTTAGCGGTCTAGACAATAATGGCTGTTGAGTTATTTTGAGGGGACAGCAAATTTACACCGTTATACAAGCTGTACACTCACTACTTTACATTGTAGAAAAGTGTCATTTCTTCAGTGTTGTCACATGAAAAGATAAAATATTTACAAAATGTGAGGGGTGTACTCACTTTTGTGAGATTATGTGTGTATATATATATATATATATATATATATATATATATATATATATATATATATAATATATGACACAAAAAAAAATTCTATCTTTCTTACATTTTGTGCATGGTTTTTGATGTATTTTTAATTAATCAAGGCAATTTACACAAAACAGAACGGCTTTTTTGGCAATCCCTTTTATCCCTGTTGCTGTTCCCCACAAATATACTGCTTCGAGGTCCAGCATGGCTTATCTTCCAGGGTGAATGTTGGCCAACATAATATAACTCCCTTCATGTGGGCCCACACTGTCATGAACACACTCCTTGGGGGTGCTTCAGAAAATTTACAAAAACAAAGCTTCACACATGATCAAGGCACACTCGGTCTTCAATATTTATCTAAGTTGACCACCACTGGTTTAGAGATATCGGCTACGTCTGGCAAAAGCAACAACATAATCTCTGAACTCACAGTTGAGAAAAACATAATCCCATTTTACTTTTCCTCCAACTCCAGTGCCGCAAAGTCAACTCTTGAAATGTTTCATGTTCAGGACATACCTAAAAGAAGCATATTCCCTGTCAAAAGGTGCCACATTAAACCTTGGTTTACATGCTGCTTGTACCATGTTGACAAGGATTTACTGAAATCTTAAAATCACTAATAGGTAGCAGAACAGGAAACAGAAGAGGCTGCAGACATTTGTCATGTTCCCTAGTTAGAAAAAAAAGCAGAATTGGGTTTTATGGCGTAGGCAGGGGTTTTCCACTATGTGCCAATCTATTTTTTCTGTTGTAAAATGTTTCAGCGCAAACAAATCATTGTAAATATTAATATAGTATTGGTAACTGTTTAGGTGCCTAGTGCCCACCATCCCGTACTTTGGCACGTTATTGTGCAGCCCTCAGGCCCATACAGACAATATCCCTTTGGGTAGGGTCTTAAGCCATTCATAGACAGTTTGAACCGGCTGAGACTCAAACCATGTCTGGGCAGGCAGATTGTACCCAAGTCGATCAACCTGGGTACAACCAGCATGTTACGGTTACTGCCCATGGCTATAGCCGCTAGCAGTGACCATTGTATTCTGGCTGGAAATACTCCCCATGCCTCCCTCTGGCAGAATACAATAGCGCAGTGGGAGGCATTCCCCCATCAACACTGACTGTGTTGATGGGGAATTCAAGTGATCATCTTTCCTTCCAACCAAAAAATTAAGTCAGCAGCTACAAATACTGTAGCTACTGACTTTTAATATTAGGACACTTATCTGTCCAGGGATCCCACGATGTTGTCACCCCAGCCGATTTTTCAGTCAGCTCCCGGGTGCTTCCGCCGCCATGGCGCCTTGTGGCACCACAGCCGATTCCCTACTGCGAATGCGCGAACTGGGCTGTGCTTTGCGAATGGCCGAGTGGCGGGTTAAGGAGGAGGGGGCCGAACTTCCAAGTGACTTTGCTGGGGCAAAGTCACCTGGAAGTGGGAGCGAGTACCTGTATGTACCCCCCCCCCCCCCCAAAAGATTCTGAATGTAGCAGCGGAGGGGAGGAGGAAGCAAAAAAGCGATGCTTTCACTTGTGGGTGGAGCTCCGCTTTTAAATAGCTTGATTTTTTTTCTTTTTATTTTTTTGTGCTGTCTATTGCTGTCCTCCTTCCCTTGTTTTTTTTTTTCCTTTCTCTTTCCTCTGACCCGTTGTAATGGATCTTGCTGAGAAAAGTATCAAATGTGGCACAAGTAATTAGAATTAATGTTACTAGGATTTCACTAAAAACCCAATGTGTTGACTTCACCATTTTCTGTGTGGCTTTACAGCCTCATGCACACAACGTTTTTACAGCTGCTGTTTTTGGCTTCAGGCATTTTTTTTTCTGCAGCCAATAAACTCCCCAGCATGTTATCCTATGTGTCCATGCACACATAGGCTGTTATCAGCGTTTTTTGGCAAGGGCTAATGCCCCGTACGGTCGGATTTTCCTATGGAAAATGTGTGATAGGACCTTGTTGTCGGAAATTCCGACCGTGTGTAGGCTCCATCACACACGGATTTTCCGACACACAAAGTTTGAGAGCAGGCTATAAAGTTTTCCGACAACAAAGTCCGTTGTCGGAATTTCCGATCGTGTGTACACAAATCCGACGCACAAAGTGCCACGCATGCTCAGAATAAATAAAGAGATGAAAGCTATTGGCTACTTCCCCGTTTATAGTCCCGATGTACGTGTTTTACGTCACTGCGTTCAGAATGATTGGATTTTCCGACAACTTTGTGTGACAGTGTGTATGCAAGACAAGTTTGAGCCAACATCCGTCGGAAAAAATCCTAGGATTTTGTTGTCGGAATGTCCGATCAATGTCCGACCGTGTGTACAGGGCATAAGAGTTTTAAGAGCAGTTTTTTCAGCTGTAAAAACGTTCTAACTCTGATAAAAAGCTGAAAAACACGGCTATTCAGCCTTTATCAGCGTTTTTGAGCCATAAGCTTTTGTAGGAGTATAGTTTTGCTAAAAAAAAAAAAAAATGCTGAAATACGCAAACTGCAAAACTCATTCTACAGCTAACGCTACAAATATATACTGTATATGTATGTATATATATATATATGTGTATGTATGTATGTATATATATATATATATATATATATATATAATATATAATTTTTTTATTTTTTTTTAAGGTCCAATGTGCATGAGGCCTACAAGTTAGGGCCTCATGTACACTCGACTTTTATACAGCTGCTTTTTTTGGCTTCAGACTTTTTTTTTTTTATCTGCAGCCAGTAAACTCCCCGGCATGTTATCCTATGTGTCCATGCACACGTAGGCTGTTATCAGCAGTTTTTGGTAGGGGCGTTTTCTGCCTGGAAAAAAACCCAGAACTAGTGGGTTTTAAGAGTTTTTCAGCTGTAAAAACACTCTCTGAAAAACACTGAAAACGTGGATATTCGGCGATTATCAGCTTTTTTTGAGCCATAAATTTTTGTAGTTGTAATTTTTGTTTTTTAAAAAAAGCTGAAAATGCATTCTACAGCTAACGCAACTGGCATTTTTATAATGCTCAGTGTGCATGAGGCCTTAAGTTAATATCTGTGAGTAGCTGGTGTATTTTTATTGTTTGTTTTGCCGTCTGGCTTGGCTGTACAATATAACTTATCTCCCTCTCCTCATTACAGAGCCGAATTGTTCTTCTCAGTAATGAAATTGATGAAGGAATGAAGAAGTGGTCTGAGAAACAGGAGGACCTCAAACAACAAAAACTTTTAAAACAGAAGACCAAACTGAAGTCTAAGTCATTATTTAATAAAACACCTAGCTCTAAATAAACCTTTAAATATGAATGCTTTTGTGCTTTTGTTTATTTCTCACCACAAAAAAGTGCTTGTATACCCACTTCAAGACCAGGCCTTTTCTGACACTTTTTGTTTACATATAAAAATCTGCTTTTTTTGCTAGAAAATTGCTTAGAACCCCCAAACATTATATATATATATATTTTAGCAGAGATCATAGAGAATAAATATGGTGGTTTTTGCAATTTATGTCACATGGTATTTGTGAAGCGGTTTTTCTAATGTACATTATTTGGCATACTTTTGTATGAAATTTAATGCACACAATATAAAACCCAATTGTTTGGTAAAATATAAGAGATGGTGTTACCATCTATCACCAGATGGAGCAGATAGATACCCAACATGTCACGCTTCAAAATTGCGCACGCTCGTAGAACTACGGTATTTAAAATCTCCGTAGGCAACGCTTTAAAAGCCTTTACAGGTTACCAGTTTGGAGTTTCACAGAAGGTCTGGTGCTAGAATTATTGCTCTCGCTCTGACGTTCATGGCAATACCTCACATGTGTGGTGCGATCGCCATTTACATATGTGCATGGGAGCAGCGCATGCATTCGCCTTTGTGCATGGGGGATGGGGACGCTTTAAAGGTTTTTTATTATTTTTTTTTAACTGTTTCTTTATTCCTTCTTTTTTTTTTTTCTTTTATTAACTTTTATTGCTGTCACAAGAAATGGAAACTTCCCTCGTGACAGGTACTCTTTGGGAGATATCTGGGCCCTATTAGACCTCAGTTCTCTCCTCTGCCCTTTAAAAGCATTTGATCACACCAAGATCAGTGTGATCAGATGCTTTACATTTTTAAAAATTGCAGCATTTACTTCCGGAGAAACCGGAAGTGACAAAGTACAGGTTGCTTCAGGTCCTTGAAAAGCTCTATGGTAAGCCAGCAGAACCTCTGGGTTCTCTGGTGGGATGGAGAGCCTGGAGAGGCGACTGTAGGTCGACCCCTCCCACCACTTGTAAAAGCAATCCAGCGGGTAATTAGCTGCTTGGATGGCTTTTAGAAAAAAGCCAACCGCCTCCTGCAAAAAACAGTACTGGGATCATGCCTGTAGTTGCAGGCATCATCCTGGTATAACCACTTGAAGTACAGATGTAAAAGTCCATAGTGTGGTCTTCAAGTGGATACACAGGTTCTTCTCCATGTTCCTTTGACACCTTCCTGTTGGATCTTTCTGATGCTGTGAATTAGGCCCCTTGCACCTGGGGATGTCTATCAGCAGTGAACCCGTGATTGATAGGTGCAGCATCCAGCCCTGTTACTTGTAGCCTGTCAAAGTCTATGTCAGGCTGTGGCTGGATGGGGCTGAACGCTGTACCAAGTAGTAGCAGCAGCGTTTAGGCCCCTATGCATTCAAAGATGAATGCAGGTCTCCTGCATTCTGTGAATTTGTCCCTGAACACATAGGGATGTAAATGTGGGTATCACTTGTTACAGCATTAAGCCCCATCCAGCCACAGCCTGACATAGATTTTAAAAGGCTACAGGCTGCGTATCTGGATGCTACATTAAAGCTCCATAAGGTATGCACTGCATCTAGGCAACGACATATGCAAGAGATACAAGTTTAATTTTTGTATAGACAGTGTGGCTTCTGAATACAGCCTCTATTGCAGGTGGCTAGCACTTGTCTTATCAAGCTGTATTATACTGCTTTCAAGAGCTGTCTTGTACACAGTAAGCTAGTTGCTATAAGCCAAAATTAACCCCTGTTGAGTGTACGAAGAGCCTGTGCTAAACAGATCTGTCAGGAATAAGCATATAAAGAAGGCACCCTCTAACCACCTCAGCCCCGGAAAGGTTTTACCCCCTTAATGACCAGGCCATTTTTTGTGATACAGCACTGCGTTACATCAACTGACAATTGCGCAGTCGCTGTACACAAAATTGATGTCCTTTTTTCCCTACAAATAGAGCTTTCTTTTGGTGGTATTTGATCACCCCGACGGTTGTTATTTTTTGCGCTATAAACGAAAAAAAAAAAAGAGCGACAATTTTGGGGTAAAATGTATATTTTTTACTTTCAGCTATAAAACACATCCAATAAAAAAAAAAATTTTAAAAATCACATTTCTTCATTTAGGCGAATATGTATTTGGTTACATTTTTTTAGTAGAAAAAAAATCCCAATATGCGTATATTGATTGGTTTGCGCAAAAGCTATCGTGTCTACAAACTATGGGATATTTTTATTTTTATTTTTTTTTTACTAGAAATGGCGGCGATTTTTTTTTTTCTTTTGGGGGGGGGGGGGGCTGGGACTGCGGCGGACAAATCTGACACCTAACTGACATTTTTTAGGGACAGTATTACAGTGATCAGTGCTAAAAATATGCACCGTTACTGTACTAATGACACTGGCAGGGAAGGGGTTAAATTCAGTGGCGCTCAAATGTGTCCCTAGTGGGTGCTTGCTTACAGTGTGGGGGGTGCCCTGACTGGGTGAAGGCAGAGATCCGTGCTCCTGCTTAGCAGGAGCACAAGATTTCTATCTTCTTCCCTGTCAGAAAGGCGGTCTGCCTTGTTTATATAGGCAGACCGCTGTTCTCCCTCTCTCGGGAATGATTTGCTTCCCCTCTGTCCAATCAGCACGAGATCGCGCCTTCCGGGGGCACGCTCCCCAAAGTGGCTATTGCACGAAATTACATACAGGTACGTGATTTCCTGCAATAGAGCCGACCTGCCGCAGTACAAGTACGTTAGGCGGTTGGCAAGTGGTTAAAGTCTCTACACTGGGTACTATTGGGCACTAGTAACTATTCTTTAGAGAGCTTCAGAGACATTATTATTCGTTCTACACTTGGAAAAATCATTCTGAGACAGCTAAGCTACAGACCTGATGGATACATATTGCACACAACTTTTAGGGGAAGTTTTTACTGAGTCAGATTTCCCTCCTGTGATTTGCAGCTGATGCTACAGCAATTCCTGGTGTCCGTGGTGTTGCATACGGATGTGTGTTCAGTGGAATGTGCATATGGACTACATCTGTTTGTGGATTTAGAAGTTAAATGTTTTGCAGCACTGTTCATGACATCAAGGTCGTTTAATATATATACACTATATTACCAAAAGATTTAGGACGCCTGCCTTTACACACACATGAACATTAATGGCATTCCAGTCTTAGTCCGTAGGGTTCAATATTGAGTTGGCCCACCCTGTGCAGCTATAACAGCTTCAACTCTTCTGGGAAGGCTGTCCACAGGGTTTAGGAGTGTGTCTATGGGAATGTTTGACCATTCTTCCAGAAGCACATTTGTGAGGTCTGGCACTGATGTTGGACGAGAAGGCCTGGCTCGCAGTCTCTGCTCTAAAGCCCCATACACACTCAGATTTTCTGCTGATTTTTGTCTTCAGATTTTCCAAAACCATGTAGTGCAAGGGCCTGCCTGATTGCATACAAATTGAAACTCCTAATGTTTGACCTCATATTATATGGTTTTGGTAAATCTGAAGGAAAAAAATCTTCAGAACATCTGATAGTGTGTATGGGGCTTAATTCATCCCAAAGGTGTTTTATTGGGTTGAGGTCAGGAATCTGTGCAGGCCAGTCAAGTTCCTTTAGCCCAAACTCGCTCATCCATGTCTTTATGGACCTTGCTTTGTGCCTTGGTGCACAGTCATGTTGGAACAGGAAGGGGCCATTCCCAAGCTGTTTCCATAAAGTTAAGAGGATTAAATTGCCTTCAAAAACGGGTGGCCTCGGGGCGCAGAGCACTGCGCCCTGAGCTCACCCGGTTGTGTGACATTAGCGAATTATTATTAAAAGGCAGTTATTTCCACTAGTTGCATAGAAAATAGATTTACAGATTACTGTATATGTAATAAATTCATAACTGCAGTCATTGGTGTTCTTCCTAATATCTGCCTGACGTCAACATATTGTGCTCAATTTACTATGTTAAAGGCAGTGATCTCCAAACTGCGGCCCAGGGACTGAATGTGGCACTTTGCAGTGGCGTTACTAGGGTTGGTGTCACCTGGTGCGGTAAAACATGGTGTCACCCCCCTCCTGTCTAGGCTGCCCAGCACCCTGCAGACAACGCACGGTCACAGGGCGCACCCCAAACCGGCCCCTGTAAATGATAGTATAGGGTGGTATAGTGACAGGTTGGGGTGGTATAGTGGCAGGTTTGGATGGTAAAGGGCAGGTTAGGGTAGTATAGAGTGGTATAGTGGCAGTTTGGGGTGGCACAGGGCAGGTTGGGGATGGCACAGGGCAGGTTGGGGATGGCACAGGGCAGGTTAGGGGTGGTACAAGGCTGGTTGGGGTGGTACAAGGCATAATTGGACTAGTGACAGTGTGCTGTGCAGTAACTTATAGCATACTTCATGCTTGCAGATGAAGACCCCGGCGGGTGGGAGGGGCGGCTGTGTCCTCGCCTCTATCTCCTTCAGCTGTGGGATCAGTGTGAATGGGTCTGTGGGAGGAGTAAATGAGGCGGCCACACCCCCAGCTCCGCCCACCTACTCCAGCTGCCTCGGGAGATATTGGAGATCGGACCCAGAGTGACAGCTGGGGAGTGTTATAGGCAGCCTGAGCCTCTTCTGCACGGCTGAATGCCCTCCTCGCACCGCTCCGCTGCAAGCTAAAGTGTTTAGCGGTGGCCCCGGTGTCACCCCTCTGGTGGGTGTCAACCAGTGCGGGCCGCACCCCTATAGCAACGCCACTGGCACTTTGCTTGCCTTTATCTGGCTCTTGGAGCACTATACCTTCCACTGATATGAGACACTATTTCTTCCACTGACACAAATAATGGGGCATTATTCCTTCCATTGATATGAGACACTATTTCTTCCACTGACACCAACAATGGGACACTATTCCTTCCACTGATATGGGACACTATTCCTTCCACTGACACCAACAATGGGGCACTATTCCTTCCACTGACACCGACAATGGCGCACTATTCCTTCCACTGACACCAACAATGGGGCACTATTCCTTCCACTGATATGAGACACTATTCCTTCCACTGACACCAACAATGGGACACTATTCCTTCCACTGATATGGGACACTATTCCTTCCACTGACCCCAACAATGGGGCACTATTCCTTCCACTGACACCAACAATGGGGCACTATTCCTTCCACTGACACCGACAATGGCGCACTATTCCTTCCACTGACACCAACAATGGGGCACTATTCCTTCCACTGATATGAGACACTATTCCTTCCACTGACACCAACAATGGGACACTATTCCTTCCACTGATATGAGACACTATTCCTTCCACTGACACCAACAATGGGACACTATTCCTTCCACTGACACCAACAATGGGACACTATTCCTTCCACTGACACTAACAATGGGGCACTATTCCTCCCACTGATACGGGACACCAGTCTACCCCCAATACCAAAGATGGGCCACTGTTTACTCCCAGTGACCCCACAACATTTTCTACTCCCACTGCCCACAGTCGGGCCTCCCTAAATTCTGAAGGACAGTACAATGGCTCTTTATTTAGAAAGTTTGAAGACCCCTGCTATAAGGCATGGCTTATTTTCCATAACAATTTTTATTTTCAATTTGTACTGAAGTATCATGGAAATATCTAATAATAGGTTAGAGAATTTAGACTATTTTAGAATATCTGTGCTATACATACGTGTTTCCCTATGTTGTATCCCTTTAAACATGCTGCAAGTACAGAAAATTAACTGTTGATGTGCCAGAAATATAGTATGCTCCTACCTTACTTTTTGACATGACAACGCAGTGTATAAATGCTATCAGTTTGTATGTACATGGTGTTTCTTCTTTCTGACCATGAGCTGCAGCAATAACTACTGAATCAATTCCACAATTCCTTTTACAGCCGATGAGGGCAGCTTTCCCCAATGCAAGTAGGTAGAGAGAGAAGGACTGAGTATTATAGGAATTTTCTGTGATCCATGTCACCGTCTAGTGGCTAAATGTGGTATTTTCTGTTTAAATAAATGAAAAACATTCAAACAGCACAATAGCCTAATGACATTCATTTGTTTACTCAATTTGGACAGAACAAAGTTACAGGCAATAATACAGAACCACTATCAATTTTTTTTTTATAAATACACCCCTTAGTTTCCTTTCTATTAAAAATAATGCTTCATTCACACAGGTGCTGAGGCCTGTACAGCAGGAATGAATCTTTTGTTAATGCAGCTGGAGCTGCGTGCAGGCAGCCTAAGTTACGGAATAGGAGCGCAGTGGCTGTTTGGACACGGTCGCACATCCTAATTTGACAGGAGTGCAGCAGGAGGGTGCGCGGCCCTAAGTGCAGACAGTGTGCATTGTGGCCTGAGCATCAGCCCCTGCATGCCTGTCAAATTAGGACATGCAGCTGAGTCTGTACAGTCGCTGCATCTCCGTTCAGTAATATAGGCTTCCTGCACATGGCTAGAGTTGCATAAGCAAACTGCTTGTTCGTACTGCACAGGCCTCAACGCTCATATGAATGAAGCCTAAGTAAAACACTGCACTGTATACCACCATTATAATCCCAGCCAGTAATTTGGCACTCACATGTGGCATTTGGCTACATTTCCAGTTAGGGCTATACAGGCAATTTTAATTCCTTGTTACAGAGACTTTTGCCAGTTGGGAGCCACATGATTTAAAGCACACCTAAATCGGTGTGCTTTTAAACAGGTGATTGTTAAAGGATAAGTTCACCTTTAGTAACATGTTACATCTGTATTTAGGCTGTAACATGCTACTAATGGAGCAGCGCTCACCCCCTAATCCCCCATTGTGACAGTGGGTGGCGGATCTTCTCCCTACACCCACTGTCACAATGTAAAAACAGCGTGGCTGTTTGGGGCTCCGCCCACACAGCCCCTTCATTCAGTCACACAGATCTGTGAGTGAATTAACTACAAGTCCCTGCCACCACTGCAGCAGATGGATTGTAGTTCTCAATGAACTATGATGGCTCTGATGAGCACCCTTGTAGTTCATTGACACTGTATGCCCGTATGGGATGTACGGGCGGACATCTGTACTGACTGTTTGCAGGATCCTGGCATTGCTCTGCAGGCTCAAAAATAATTCATGCACATTTTTTTTTAACTGTAAAAAAAAGTGCATTTATTATTATTTTTTTTTTAAATAGCCCTTAAATTATAGAAGTAGCTGTCTAGCCCTAGCCTGAATGTGCTCAGGAACATCCTAGTAGGTGCCCAGGATCTGTGTGCCTGAATATATGCTACATATGCTTACATTTTTAAAATGTGGTTATTGCTGGTGATGTATACATTGGTGGACTCATCAGCCGCAATGTGGTTCATGGCTTGCAAAGCTGAGAGCCCCTGCTCTACAGTCACTGGCTTCTCTTGTTCAGGAAGCACATAAAACGTGCTATGTATGTTATGTACTGGCTTTTTATTGAAATGCGCTCAGATTTATTCCTGCGTCATTATTCGTGAGGTCATTTAGAGTATGAGATGGCAGTATTGAATCACCTCTGTCACTGTTATAAGGATATATGCATGTCTTTAGAAGATAATATGTACAGAAATTACGACAGCAATATTATTAAAGTGTATTAGGCAGGCTCCCTAACTCCAAACAGATCTGATATTTGGGAACATTATTGTTCTGGAAATAATGTTCTGAATGAGCAGAGCTGCAACAAAGAGGATCTGTGTGATCATTTTAAACAGGAACAGTAGCATCATTCATTAGCATGCAAGTTTCTGGTATGAGTAGTCCATTACATTTATAGCCATCTAAGGATTGGCGTAGGCTGATGACAAGAAAATTTTGTACTTCCTTCCATGGACTAGCCAACTTTTCTGACTAATGTTCATTCACAGTATTTGGTTTGTCCTCTGTATGATGTCATTTAATGTCCTGTTCACACCTCTGTGCTTTGATGTAGTTTATATGGTCCATGTACAGTGTCTTGAAAAATCTCTCTTCCAAAAATCTGGCCTTTTTGGAAGAGGGCAATAAGAAAGTCTTTGGTAAAAGAAAGCCATAAGAAGGCCGTTTGTAGTTTGTGAGAAGCCATGTGGGGGACACAGCAAACATGTAGAAGAAGGTGCTCTGGTCAGATGAGACCAAAATTGAACTTTATGGCCTAAAAGCAAAGTGCTATATGTGGTGGAAAACTAACACTGCACATCACCCTGAAAACACCATCCCCACTGTGAAACATGGTGGTGGCAGCATCATGTTGTGGGGATGCTTTTCTTCAGTAAAGACAGGGAAGCTGGTCAGAGTTGATGGAAGATGGATGAAGCAAAATACAGGACAATCTTAGAAGAAAACCTGTTAGAGTCTGCAAAAGAGACTGGGGTGGAGGTTCACCTTCCAACAGGACAACGACCCTAAACATACAGCCAGAGCTACAATGGAATGGTTTAGATCAAAGCATATTCATGTGTTAGAATGGCCCAGTCAAAGTCCAGACGTAAATCCAATTGAGAATCTGTGGCAAGACTTGAAAATTGCTGTACAGACGCTCTCCATCCAATCTGACAGAGCTTGAGCTTTTGGAAGAGAAGAATGGGCAAAAATCTCGCTCTCTAGATGTGGGAAGCTGGTAGAGACATCCCCAAAAAGACTTGCAGCTGTAATTGCAGAGGAAGGAGGTTCTACAAAGTATTGATTAAGGGGGGCCGAATACAAATGCACACCACACTTTTCAAATATTTATTTGTAAAAAATGTTTAAAACCATTTATCATTTTCCTTCCACTTCACAATTATGTGTACTTTGTGTTGGTCTATCACATAAAATCCCAATAAAATACATTTGCGTTTTTAGTTGTAACATAAGAAAATGTGGAAAATTTCAAGGGGTGTGTCCAATTATGGTTGGACTGGATGGACTTGTGTCTTTTTTCAACCTGACTAACTATGTGTGAATACTTTTTGAGGCACTGTAGAACAGATAAACCATAATAAGGCCTATATGCCAACAAGACATTAATTTGAATACAAGCACAGTGCAGATTAACAGTGTTTCTCGATAGGAGCTTTAGCGGGTGTACTTGGCAGGATGTCAAGCAAGAATTTGTGAATGGAGCCTTAATTTCAACCACTAATGTCTCCATTCTGGCATTTTTACTGACAAATCCTATTTACCTGACCCCACTAGTTGCATTAAATTTTACATAATGGGGGAATTCATAAAGGGTTGTCGTAGACATCCTCTAAGTTCTGTCAGGATGCCGCACTGAAATTATTGGTAGTTGCATTAGATTCATGTACGTATCAGGGACATACTGGACACTCAGTGCACCTTCCCCGACCACTAAACTAGTCACACTGAAGGCAGCTACCTCCAGAAAATAGCAGACCTACTATGACCACAAATCACTTTTCAGAGGGTGGTAAGCACAGCTGCTTCATTCTTCTCTGTCATGTTAAAAGTTTAAAAGGAGCATGTGAGGATAGAATTTGTAGCTGCCTTATTTTAAGAGGTGCAGGCACTAGGGCTAACCCCCCCAACTAACCTAGATCAAGCATGCAGGACAGTTAATGCTTAATTGGCTGCATATTTGTTTTAGGCCACTGACTTGCTAGCTTGAGGCCAGGATGTTAGTTTAATGGCTAGTGTTTTTATTGTCCTCTCAGATTATTTCACCTGTTTAAGATCAGATGCCAAGAGCCTGTTATTACTTTTATTATCCAGAAGTGCTTCCTCTGGGCACCCCTAGACAGCTAGCTTTACTGTATTACTAAAAGCCTGATTTGCTTTATTCCAAGTGTAAGCTCTGCCACCTGCTTCTCTCCCCCAAACCACTGAGAATACACCTACTGGAAATGGTAGTTGCATGCACAGAGACTTAGGCTGGCCATACATTATACAATTTTCTTGTACAATTTTTCTTTAGATTTACCAAAACCATATAATATGAGGTCAAACCATATACACTTTCATTAAAAAAGTGCAGCGCTACAAAGTATCAATCATAAAAACAACTTAACATAAATATATATAAAAATAGATTCTATAGATGTAATATGTGACCTTATAGCAATCCACAAATAGTCCATTAAGTGCGATTAGTGTCCAAAAAATATAAAAGATCATCTAATAAAAGTATATGCACAAGTGGTAATCTGCTCAATATTCTCCAATACACCATATAAAGTGCCAAAAGTGCTTCTATGCAGAAAAGTGCCTTCAGTGCAGTCCCCTTCACCAATGCGCACTCACTGGAATGCCATTGGTAAATGGCATATCATCAGAGCAATCCTTTAAGGTTTCTAGCAACCTTCCAACGGTAAGTGGCAGAAGATCCAAAAAAGGAACTTCTCATAGATTCCCCACAATCATCTGTTGATTCTTCCACAAAGACAACGATTCCTCACATCCAACCTGGTCACAGAGTGTTCTCACCACACAGAGAACGAGGAGAAGTACATAGTGTAGTTTTTTTTTTATAAAAAACGAACATACATTAGAAATAGAGGATGTACATCCGAATAAAAGGTTTGGCCATTTATATGTTTTTTATTCAGATGTACAGCCTCTATTTTTAATGTATATTCGTTACTACTACACTACTACACTATGTACTTCTCCTCTGGCTCTGTGTGCTGAGCACTCTGTGACCAGGTTGGATGTAAGGAAACATTATCTTTGAGGAAGAGTCACCAGATGATTTCGGAGAATTTATGAGAAAGTCCTTTTTTGATGTTCTGCCACTTACCGTTGGAAGGTTGCTAGAGTCCTTAAAGGATTGCTCTGATGATATGCCATTTACCAATGGCATTCTGGTGAGTGCGCATTGGTGAACGGGACTGCACTGAAGGCATAGAAGCACTTTTAGCACTTTATATGGTGTATTGGAGAATATTCTTTCATATTGAGCATTATACCACTTGTAAATATACTTTGTATAGATGATCTTTTATATTTTTTGGACACTAATCACACTTTATGGACTATTTGTGGATTGCTATAATGTCACATATTACATCTATAGAATCGATTTTTATATATATTTATGTAAAGTTGTTTTTATGATTGATACTTTGTAGCGCTGCACTTTTTTTATGACAGGTTTACATTTAGGGTCAGTCACCCTTGTGCTAGCGGCTTTACCTCTGAAGCGCTCAATGTGTTTACATTTTACTTGACATATACACTTTCAATTTGTATGCAATCAGACAGGCCCTTGCACTACATAGTTAAAGGTAAATCTCAAAGAAATTGAATAAGAAAAATTGTATAATGTATGGTCAGATTTAGAAGGACTCAGGAATGTCAGGCCACATGTAATAATGGTAAACTAAAATGTAGAGGGGTGTTCAGAGAAGGATTTATGGCTAGCATAGGTAAAGGTTGGCATCTCTTGGTTTGTCTGAAGACCAAAGTTTTAATCGTGAAAGTTGCAAATGGCTTACAGTTTCACTTCAAGCCCAACTTCAGTATATAAAAAATTAAAAAGCAGCAATATTCACCTCCTGTCTGGTGCATGCCCCAAACCCCCCAATTTCTTTCTGCAACTACAGTAGATGTCCTCAGTCTTTTGGGTTGAATGACAAAAAGCATTATTCTTTGTGGAAGACTGAGAACACCATGCAGGTGTGCGGCATAATGGACCTGCTCCATGAAGGGGCTACACCCCAGCACTCTGCAGTATAATGATGCAGAGATTGATACAGGCTCACCCATCAAAGAGAAGGGAAAAAATAATCGACATGAAGAGAAAACAAAGCAAAAAATCCATGCAGAAAGGCGTCTGTGCCTGTACTGATGATGGCAGCAGAGGGGAGACCAGAATTGGGCTTTAAAGTATAACTAAAGGCAAAACTTTTTTTTTTTTAGTTTGGATATGAGTGGAGAGGGATTAGAACCCCTGTCAGGTTTTTATTGCTGTCTGTGCCCCCAATAAGGAGATTCTCCTCTCTATTTATCCTGTTTAACATTATTATTGAAATTGAACATAAATGAAAATGTCAAATTTTGGGTTGTCCCCAGCAAAGTAATAGAGGGGAAATCTTCCAATGGGGACACTAGTTCTGGTGATCTGTGGGTCCCTAAGAAATTCCCTTAACTTGCAGGGATTTCCTCTCACTTCCTGTTTGGCTGTGGGACAGGAAATGAAAGGAAATCCCTGCAATGGGACACAGATGGCGAACAAAGATGTGACAGGGGTTATAACACTCCATTGTTCTATCCAAAATGAAAAAAAAAAGTTTTGCCCATAGTTATGCCGCGTACACACGACCGGACTTTATGGCATACTTGGAGTATGTAAAGTAAACTGGAGTCCGTCGGACAATTCGATCGTGTGTGGGCTCCTACAGACTTTTTTTTTCTCAAAAGTTTGAGGGACCTAGAAATAAAACATGTTTCAAATCTGTCCGATGGACTCGAGTCCGGTTGAAAAGTCAGCTCGTCTGTATGCTAGTCCGACGGACAAAAACCGACGCTAGGGTAGGTATTGGCTACTGGCTATGAACTTCCTTGTTTTAGTCCGGTCGTACATCATCACGTACGAATCCGTCGGACTTTGGTTGATTGTGTGTAGGCAAGTCCGTTCATTTGGAAAGTCCGCGGAAAGTCTGCCGAAAAGTCCGCCGGACAAAGTCTGCCGTAAAGTCCGCTCGTGTGTACGCGGCATAAGAGTTGATGTCAGACACCTTAAGGGCCACGTATGACCTTGCCAGCAGTGAGTCATTTAAAGGAGATATGAGTGTTTAATTATTCTAAGAATCAAAATAAACGTTAGCGTTATGAGAGACTAGCTAACTTCCATTAGTACCTGTTTATCATCAACCTTACATTTCAGGCACCTAAATTCCCATAGATATACAGCCATTATTTATTAAATAATCTTTTTGAAAATTAAGGTACAGAAATTGTACATTTGGACAAAAGATTGCCGCGGTCTTAAAAGCATTTACTCTTTAACTGTGTCATGAGAAACATCTTAGTAGTTTTCACACATTTGCTAAGTTTTTATGGCTAAATGTCCCCAACAGCGTCAGACTTCACAGTTGGATATCAGACAAGCAATCTGGAATTTTTCTTTTTTAAAGGTCATTTCTGTTTGGCCATCAGTAAAAATTACTTCATAAGTGCAAATTAGTATAGTAAGGTTGGTCAGTTTGGGGGACAGGGATCCTTACAAGACAAAAAAAAAGATATCTGTTTTATTGCTTTTCATGGAACAGTAGAGTAGTACAAACTCAAACTCCACAAGGTCTCTTCCTTGGAGGGAGGGTCCACTGGGAGCAAACATACATAAACTCATATACTCATAGAGATTGGTTCATGTGCAATGCGTAGGCATAATGAGTAGAAATAAAGTGCAACAGCCTCTCCAGTCCTTTTCTCAAAAAGGGGAGTAGCTTTGCACACAAGGTGTGCATAGAGGTAGCAGAGGGGTTGTTCACCAGCAAAATAAAGCGTAGTCATCTGTCACCATGGGGGGGGGTCCCAAGTCATTTCTTCGATGAAACATGACCCCGAATGAACAGGACATTTGAACAGGTATAGTGCTTCATAGTCCCATCCACGGTGGGTTAGGCAAGAGTGAGGTCAGTAGCTGTGAAAGCATTATCCAGCCACACCACCAGCACATTTGTAAACCCAATGAACACAGCAGCCTGTTTGTGTACGTGTCCTGGTAAAGTGACAAGTTAGAGTTCACCAGCTTTTTCCAAAGTAGCAGAGATAGGGGTGGTTGGTTTTATTCATAACATTGCAATGGCTTTACACGTGTACAGTAGAAGTGCAGTAGGCCAAGTACTGTCGATTTAGTTGTCATTGAGGCTAAGTGACTGGGGCTAAGCTAAGCCAAGCCAGCTACTTAGCCTAAATGACAACTGGGTCTTAGAAGACATTGAGAGAGTATTACATGTGATAGTCATGATACAATCAATCACCTCCTGCGTAAAGTTTGAGATCTTAGGGCAAGTCCAAAAGGTGTGGAAGAATTCTCAATCCACGTGACTGCAGGCCAGCAAGCAGTTAAAACTATAGGGTTCAGCTTGTTGAGTCTTTGGGGATGCAGTACGCTCTATGAAGGATCTTGCATTGTATTAATTGCCAAAGAATGGCCATTGCCATTCTAAGAATTGCCAAATAGGATTGAATTAGGATAACAATAAGACCTTGCTTCACAAAGGCATTCACCTGCAGACATTGGATTCCAGGGGCAAGAATCATTCGAATCTTGCAGTTAGAATGACAGGTGTGTGTGAATAATAGCGGCCTGTACAAAGTAATTACAGGCTGACAACAGCCATTGCTGTTCAGATGTAGCCACACACCAAGTGGTTACCAGCATTTAGGGATGGATGTCCAAACCTGGACACATCTGAGTGTATCCAGGCTTGGACATCCATTCCTAACTGCAGGTAAGTGTGCAGCTACAGTCAGGTCCATAAATATTGGGACATCGACACAATTCTAATATTTTTGGCTCTTTACACCACCACAATGGATTTGAAATAAAGCGAACAAGATGTGCTTTAACTGTGCTTTAACTGCAGACTTTCAGCTTTAATTTGAAGGGTATTTACATCCAAATCAGGTGAACGGTGTAGGAATTACAACAGTTTGTATATGTGCCTCCCACTTTTTAAGGGACCAAAAGTAATGGGACAGATTACCAATCATCCATCAAACTTTCACTTTTTAATACTTGGTTGCAAATCTTTGCAGTCAATTACAGCCTGAAGCCTGGAACGCATAGACATCACCAGACATTGGGTTTCATCCCTGGTGATGCTCTGCCAGGCCTCTACTGCAACTGTCTTCAGTTCCTGCTTGTTCTTGGGGCATTTTCCCTTCAGTTTTGTCTTCAGCAAGTGAAATGCATGCTCAATCGGATTCACGTCAGGTGATTGACTTGGCCATTGCATAACATTCCACTTCTTTCCCTTAAAAAACTCTTTGGTTGCTTTCGCAGTATGCTTCAGGTCATTGTCCATCTGCACTATGAAGCGCCGTCCAATGAGTTCTGAAGCATTTTGCTGAATATGAGCAGATAATATTGCCCGAAACACTTCAGAATTCATCCTGCTGCTTTTGTCAGCAGTCACATCATCAATAAATAAAAGAGAACCAGTTCCATTGGCAGCCACACATGCCCACGCCATGACACTACCACCACCATGCTTCACTGATGAGGTGGTATGCTTTGGATCATGAGCAGTTCCTCTCCTTCTCCATACTCTTCTCTTCCCATCACTCTGGTACAAGTTGATCTTGGTCTCATCTGTCCATAGGATGTTGTTCCAGAACTGTGAAGACTTTTTTAGATGTTGTTTGGCAAACTCTAATCTGGCCTTACTGTTTTTGAGGCTCACCAATGGTTTACATCTTGTGGTGAACCCTCTGTATTCACTCTGGTGAAGACTTCTATTGATTGTTGACTTTGACACACATACTCCTACCTCCTGGAGAGTGTTCTTGATCTGGCCAACTGTTGTGAAGGGTGTTTTCTTCACCAGGGAAAAAATTCTTTGGTCATCCACCACAGTTGTTTTCCGTAGTCTTCCAGGTCTTTTGGTGTTGCTGAGCTCACCAGTGCGTTCTTTCTTTTTAAGGATGTTCCAAACAGTTGATTTGGCCACACCTAATGTTTTTGCTATCTCTCTGATGGGTTTGTTTTGTTTTTTCAGCTGAGCAGCCAATTGTCCCATTACTTTTGGTCCCTTAAAAAGTGGGAGGCACATTTACAAACTGTTGTAATTCCTACACCGTTCACCTGATTTGGATGTAAATACCCTCAAATTAAAGCTGAAAGTCTGCAGTTAAAGCACATCTTGTTCGTTTCATTTCAAATCCATTGTGGTGGTGTATAGAGCCAAAAAGATTAGAATTGTGTTGATGTCCCAATATTTATGGACCTGACTGTACATGTGAACAGAGATGGTTACTGTCAGTCTGTCTATACATTGTACAAGCTGAGCGGCAGTAGCTAATTGCATACACTTGTCATTCCAGGCGCAAGGATCTACTGATTCTTGATGCTGAAATCTGGTGTCTGCAGGTGTTCGTCCATGTGAAGGAGGCCTAATACTTGTACCAACATATTGTGAAGAAAGACATTTCCAGTAGAGTTCCTTACATTAACAGTATTTCCAAATAATGTTTAGTCTTCTGTGTTGTTATTAGAGGATGGTAAAGAAGAAACTTTAACTAAGTTATAGCACATTGTTCAGGACGTGTATTTACTGGCATAAAAGAAGTATGGCATTTTTCATGCTCCATCCATAAATCCACAGCTACACCCATGCAAACAAGCTAGCCCTAATTACTTGTAAGAACGTGCTTTCTGGCATGGGATGCCAAAAATAATTGTAACAGAAACAGACATTTAAAGAGCTATTTCAGGCAACAAATGAAATGAGTAAACTAAGCTAATGCTTTCTGTATGGTAGAGGCAACAGGTATGTTTTGGCAAAGTACAAATTCTTATAAGTGATTCTGTTGCTATGGTAACACAAAGAAGGTTAATACTTACCTCTACCACTTGCCATTCCGCCACACACTGAAGGAATCGGCCCTCTAATTATCTGTAGAGAGAGATATTTCTGGGAGTGCTAATCTCCTGTGTTCCTGCGGAACTCAGTGGTTCCTCCTATTGACCCCTACACCACTACTGTGTCCTCATCAGCACAGCATTCTGCAGCACAGACAAACAGGAAAGGTAAGTATTAGGCCCCTTTCACACGGGCTGTCCAATCAGCTCCGTCTGTCAGGCGGACCTGATCGGATCCTCCAGTCTCTTTCATGGAGTGGCAAATGTCAGCAGACACATGTTCACTGACACCTACCACCATCCAATCCTGTCCGTCAAAAACAGACAGATGGATGGCAACAGACAGGCGGTCAGTCAGATTAGTAGAAAATACCCTTTACAGGCAGGGACCGTGGGCTCCTTTGGTAGTGTCGCAAAGCCTTAATGCCCAGCTGTCCTTCTGTGGCTACTGATCCCAGCATCACCTCTTCAGGCACTGACAGCCCACCTGGCTGTAGCTGCCCCTTTTTCTAGCCCTCTTTCATGGAGTGGCAAATGTCAGCAGACACATGTTCACTGACACCTACCACCATCCAATCCTGTCCGTCAAAAACAGACAGATGGATGGCAACAGACAGGCGGTCAGTCAGATTAGTAGAAAATGCCCTTTACAGGCAGGGACGGTGGGCTCCTTTGGTAGTGTTGCAAAGCCTTAATGCCCAGCTGTCCTTCTGTGGCTACTGATCCCAGCATCACCTCTTCAGGCACTGACAGCCCACCTGGCTGTAGCTGCCCCTTTTTCTAGCCCTCTTGGCTAAACTTCCAGAGTCCTCCCAGACTTACTCTGTATCCATCTCAGACTGCTCTCACCCAGTACTCTCAGGCTGCCTCTCAGTCCACCCCGACTGTAACACTCACCAGCCCATTTGGCTGTCTTCTCCTTGGAGATCACCTGGATATGCTCACTGGTTCCTGTTGTGCTCACACCTGCTCCTGTGCCACTGGACAGGATACCTCTTGGGTTGTAGAGGATTCCTCCTGCACCCCAGCTCCCACACCCGAGGTAACACACCCCAGACTAGGAGGCTACCCTCAAGGGTCTACCGACAGCCTCCTAACACTCCATCTCCAATCTTCCACCCAAACTCTCCTGCCCCAGCTGGGCTGACCCAGAGTATTTGATCACATTTCGTCTGCTCTCAGCTGCACAACAGGCACATATCAGCAATATGAAATGCTGGGGTTAGGCTCTGAACAAGTATGTGGTTTTTGCCTTTATGCCTGATTGTCAGTTTTGACTGCATCACCGGAGGGTACTTAAAGCGAAGTTTTACCCAAAAATGGAACTTCCACTTAAAGTGCTGGTGACCCCCTGACATGCCACATTTGGCATGTCATTTTTTTGAAGGGGGAGCGGGTACCCTGTTTTTAGAGGCACCCAGCTCCCTCTACCCCATCCCTCCCTGCAATCTTCTGGGACATGTCACAGGTCCCAGAAGATTGCCCGGCCATTCACAGCATGCAGCAGGCACCCACAGTTAGAATGCCAGCGCTGTGGAGAGGAGGCGGAGAGGGGCGAGGCTTCGTACGCCCGCATCGCTGGACCGTGCCACAGGTGATTGTCTGATTATTAAAAGTCAGCAGCTACACTTTTTATAGCTGCTGACTTTTAAATGGGTGGAACTCCGCTTTAACCAAGTTTTACAAACCAAGGTTTTTTTTTGTAAATTTGGATAAAGTAAGTGTAAATTTAGCAGTACTGTATATAAAAATGAGGTCTGATAATGATGTGCGATGTTAAGGATGTCTGATGAACCCCAAATCCCACTGTCTTACTGAAAACAATGCCACCATCATTTCTCCAAAATTTTCAAGTCAGCCATGAAGTTGGTCAGAAATTTCCAGACTGAAACAACACAGTCAGCTAAAGACACAAAGTAGAGCCATCATCATTTACATTAAAATATTCTAGTTAAATTATCTTTGACAGGACACAGGCAGCTAAGAGAATGCAGAAGTGTCCTGAAATGTAATTAGCAATATGTCATAAAATTCAATTGAGCCAAAGTCTTCTGAGTCATGTTGTAAAATTCACATCTGGTAAGTGACTCCGGAATACACATTTGCAAGTCTGTGTTTTTTTTTAACTATCAGAAGTGAGTTTAATACAATTATGATAGAATTTAATTAATTAAAAATTACTACGCTAAGGTATAAAAAAAGTAACAAACAGGTGGATACCAAACACGTCTATATTACCAGGTCAAGGACACTGATGAGGGCATTGAACCACCTAGGAGGAAAAAAACTTTGATACTTACAAAGTTTGGTGTCTGACAAATAGTAATTTCATTCTGTTCATTCAAAATGTTGGTTGTTGAATTGTAAAGCTGGTCATTTGGAAATATATAGATATAGTTTGATTAAGTGGCGTTAGGGGAGTGTCTGCCGAAGTAAAATAAAACACTTTAGCACTCCTGCATTACACCCCCTCAGCTCTTTTGATAGCATGGGGGTTGACTCATCGACATCCTCTAGAGCAGGGTTTCTCAACCAGAGTTACATGAAACCCTAGGGTTCCCTCAGAGGTTTCTAGGAGGTTCCTTTAGCAATGAGCATTCTCTGCTCCTCAGATAAGTTCCCACTGACACCATTGAACAGCTATATATTTATCTATAAGGGGGTAATTCTTCCAAAAATGTACATAAGTGTAAGGAGCATTCTTCCCACTGATTGTTACAGCTGGAGCTCTCGATACCATCAAAACCACACTATATTACCAAAAGTATTGGGGCACCTGCCTATACATGCACATGAACTTTAATGGCATCCCAGTCTTAGTCTGTAGGGTTAAATATTGAGTTGGTCCACCATTTGCAGCTATAACAGTTTTAACTTTTCTGGGAAAGCTGTCCACAAGGTTTAGAAGTGTGTCTATGGGAATGTTTGACCATTCTTCCAGAAGCGCATTTGTGAGGTCAGGTACTGATGTTGGACGAGAGGTCTCCGCTGTAATTCATCCCAAAGGTTTTCTATCAGGTTGAGGTGGGTACTCTGTGCAGGCCAGTCATGTTCCTCCACCCCAAACTCACTCATCCATGTCTTTATGGACCTTGCTTTGTGCACGACAAAAGAGTTGGTCTTAATGAGCTGCACGTTTGCAAGATACGAATTGTCGGTATTTTATTTTGAATGTGGCGCATTCATTGCGCCACAATGTAAAAGTGGTGCATTTTAGTTGCTGTCAAAATCAAAACTGTCTCAAATGCTTTATGAATACATTATGAATACAACAAGAGGGATCACTGCCAGAAAAGTGGCGCAGTAGCTTTATTACCTATGGCAGATGCCTCAATTGACCTCATGGGAGGCACAGTCCTGGCTACAGTAAATGCTGTCAGTGGTGCATGTTTCTGTTAAAACACATGGTGGTGGCTACCATTGGTGTGTGTAAAGAGTTAACTACTGAATTTGCCTGTCCGAGTCACATCCACTCCCAGTCTGTTGGCCCAACAAAACAAAAACCTGACAGAAGTTTTAACCTTTTTTTGAGACACATATGCTTAAAGGGTAACTCCACTTTCATGGGAAAAAAATAGCAAATAAAAAAAAATAATATAGCGTATACAATTGCGACACAAGTCTTACTGTAATTAAATGTTATTAAAAATTACCTTTCCTTTTCAATCTGCAGCCAGCTCTGTCATTTTCTGTAAATTGCAAGGCAATATGGCACCCTGGAGTTGTTCTGTACACAGAATGTGTACAGAACGCTCCCTAGAAACATCATTTCCTGCTTGTGTGTTTGGCTTACTGATTTTCCCAGAAGTCTGCACTAAGAAAAAAGTCAGCTATCAGGCATCCCCTGCAACAAAAATGTAATTTTTGGTGATATACTCCCAATAGGAAATCACATCCAAAGGGACGAAAGACCCTGCAGTTTCCCTCATTAGAGCCCTGCAAGTGCAGCAGCTGATTGATAATTATGAAACCACACTCAATAGATTCACTTAGCACATGGACACAGACAAGCACCCAGGGATTTCTTCAGAAGAACAAAAGGTAGGAATCTGCAACAATGTTTGTTAAAATATCTGCAATGTACACCCAGAGGGGAATGGGGTTTCTTTTCAACAAAAGTGACGTTACTCTAAAAATTAAAATTTTATTGAAACTATCACAAAAAAAATCTTAAAACATGGATTACATTATAAAAATATCATAGCACAATTCCTATTCCATTTGGGAATTGTGCTATGATATTTTTATAATCGAATCCACGTTTTAAGAATTTTTTTGTGATAGTTTAAAAAAATTTTACATTTTTAAACATATTCATAGTGTATCGTGCCATTAATGTCCAAATGTTTCTCCCTTTTCCAATACTTTACTATTAAGGACGTGGCACAACTTATCACAATATGTCCGCAGCACCACTCTGCGCTGATGTATATCCTCAAATTTGAATTGATAAATTAAAAATCAGTTTTCATCCACCCACCAGCTTGTATACAATTGGGGCAATTTTTAGGCATTTTGCCAAGGCACCCTGGTCGAAAAAGGTTACCATAGTGGTACAAGCCCTGCTTTCTAATACATGGTTGAAAAGGTATACCTTACCTGGCATGCAGATAAACCAGTTATAGAAATTGTACTGTATAAAACTGTATGTAACTGTATATACAACCAATTTTTTATTATGAGGTCTGCGGTAATTTGCAGTCAAATATTACTCAATAGCTGTGAAAGAATTAGTGTACAAACACAAAAGAAATCAGAATCAGCTCAGTATGACCCTATTTCCCCCCCAATATTTGGTCACAGACTTTGGAAAGCTATATGCCATGCAGGGCCCTGATCTGATTACAAAGACTTATATGTAACATTGTAGAAAGGTGTAAAAGACAGGCCTTGGCAGAAAAAAATAAACACAGCTAAAATGCATGCAGGAACATGCAAACCAGCTTCACGTGCCCTTCACCTTACCTCAGATTGTTACCAGGGTACTGAAGCCATGTGACTTTCCTGATAATTTGGTTTAACAATATCAGTAAATGTAGCAATGATCTTACCTGTATAAAAAAATGTAGCAATGATAGTGTATATAGTAATGTAGCACTACCCCTGCAAGGGCTGCTGGTAACTGGATCCCCTATTACTGCACAGCCAGGTAACACACATTTTTCCATTTGCATCTGGGCACAAGAAATCAGTCCCTGTGCTTTGTTTTTGTTGTTTTTATTAGGGATAACAACTTGGATGGGGTAAAAGGGGCTATGGGATGCCCAACTTGACTAAAACAACAGATGGGGACAATGTTCCAATGTACAGGGAAAAGATCCTGGACTATTCTCCTTCCTGGACACAATCACTCTTAAAGGATCAGTGGCAAAAGTCCCTTGCAGACTAGATGCTCTTAGTCCCCTTTAGAAAAAGCACAAACATTGCAAAACTGCATGCAGTAGTATCTCCTCTCCTCTTGTACAACTGCTTCCAGCTCCACCACCTGCAGGTACTACCAGCTCTCCTGGCTGGTTGTTTACCAGCCCACCTGGCTGTTTGGAAGATCTCCCAGGACAGGGGATAAAAGGGTTAAAGTGTTTGTTAATGTCAGAGAACTCACAGTGCTAATGCCCGTCTCCGTGCAGCAGTGGCTAATTCCCATTCCGCTAATGCCAACGGGCATTGTCAGAGAACTCACAGTGGAAATGCCCATCACCATGCAGCGGCTAATTCCCATTCCGCTAATGCCAATGGGCATGCGCGGTGCCTCCGACAGATGCGAACCAGTTCCGGAACGAACGTGCGCACTCGCGCACCCATACGACCATGTGCGCGCACCCATGCGAACATGTGTGTGCGCTCGCGCAAGCACATTCGTGTCCGCCAATCCTGGTGCATGGCGCCCTATATAAACAGAGTCTCTGCCTGATACCAGTGCTGGATCGTCTTCAGCTTGTTCCTGAGGTTCCTGATTGCTGTTTGACCTGTTACCTTGCTCCTGACAAACCCGGCTTCCTTGACCACTCTCCTGGATCACCGCTGCCTGTTATCTACCTCTATGGATTACACAGACCTCGGCTTGGATTCTCTACTACGGCTCCGCTTCGTGATTCTGTACCTCACTGCCGACCCATTGTCAACCTCTGCCTGTCCTTGACTACGAACTTGCCTTCCATTTATGTACCTTGTTGCCAGCCAGTTGCAAACTTTTGCCTGTTCCTGACGTTGCAGTTGTTCCTCAATCCATACTTACCTGCCTGGCTCCCGCTGAACAGTTCTGGTGATCAGTCTTTACGCCTTCCTCTGAGAGGATCCTGTATCTCCAAGCTTCAGCCTGCAGGCACCTGCACCCTTTCGTTGCCCCAGCACTCCCTGTCCCTACTACCAAGGGTGTTGGGACCGGAACCGTGCAAGAGGCCACCCTCAGCATTTCGGACTCCTCTGTAAGGTACGTGACAGTTAACCAAAAAATAAATAAATTGAATGCTGTTCCCTTAGAGCATGTTATATAGCACAGAGCTTGTGTTGTGTAATTTGCCCCCCTGTATCACCTGAAATACCTGGCTGATCCTGCCTGGCTAAGCCCTCTCCTCTGTAAACTGACCACGGTGTATCATGGCTGCTGAGCCCTGACGCCGTGGTCAGTTTACGTGCCTCCGTCATCCGCAGCTCTCCTGTCTTTTCTGTTCTCCTCTCCCCTCGACCTCCCTGCCTGTTGGCTCCTGTGTCAGGGCCCGCCCCCTCCCCTCCTGCTGCTGAAATAACATTTCATATCATATACAGTTGTGCTCATAAGTTTACATACCCTGGCAGAATTTATGATTTCTTGGCCATTTTACAGAGAATATGAATAACACAAAAACTTTTCTTTCACTCATGGTTAGTGTTTGGTTGAAGCCATATATTATCAGTCAACCGTGTTTCCTCTTTTTAAATCATAATGACAACAGAAACTGCCCAGATGACCCTGATCAAAAGTTTACATACCCTGGTGATTTTGGCCTGATAACATGCACACAAGTTGACACAAAAGGGTTTGAATGGCTATTAAAGGTAACCATCCTCACCTGTGATCTATTTGCTTGTATGTAGTGTGTGTGAATAAAAGATCAATGAGTTTCTGGACTCCTGAAAGACCCTTGTATCTTTCATCCAGTGCTACACTGACGTTTCTGGATTCTGAGTTATGGGGTAAGCAAAAGAATTGTTAAAGGATCTGCAGGAAAAGGTAGTTCAATCAGCAGTGTTCAAACTCTAATCAAGAAGTGGAAAATGAGGGTATCTGTTGAAACCAAACCATCGTCAGGTAGACCAACTAAAATTTCAGCCACAACTGCCAGGAAAACTGTTCAGGATACAAAGAAAAACCCACAAATAACTTCTGGTGAAATAAAGGACTCTCCAAAAACATGTGGTGTGGCAAGATGCACAATAAGGAGGCACTTGAAGAAAGATGGACTGCATAGTCGAGTCGCCAGAAGAAAGCCATTACTACACAAAATGCCACAAAGTATCCCACTTACAATAGGCCAAACAGCAGAGAGACAAGCCTCAAACATTCTGGCACAAAGTCATTTGGAGTGAAGAGACCAAAATTGAGCTTTTTGTCCGCAACAATAAAAAATACATTTGGAGAGGAGTCAACAAGGCCTATGATGAAAAGTACACCACTACTCCTACTGTGAAACACGGAAGTGGATCGCTGATGTTTTGGGGATGTGCGAGCTACAAAGGCACAAGAAATTTGGTCAAAATTGATGGCAAGATGAATGCAGTATGTTATCAAAAAATACTGGAGGAACATTTCCCAGGAAGCTGCGCATGGGACGTACTTGGACATTCCAACATGACAATGATCCAAAACACAAGGCCAAGTCGACCTGTCATTGGCTACAGCAGAATAAAGTGAAGGTTCTGGAGTGACCATCTCAGTTTCCTGACCTCAATATAATTAAGTCACTCTGGGGAGATCTCAGATGTGCAGTTCATGCAAGACAGCCCAAGAATTTAAAGGAACTGGAGGCTTTTGGCCAAGAGGAATGGGCAGAGTTACCAGCTGAGAAGATAAAGAGCCTCACCACAAAAGACTTCAAGCTGTCATTGATGTTAAAGGGGGCAATACACGGTAATAAGAACTTGGGTATGTAAACTTTTTATCAGGGTCATTTGGGTAGTTTCTGTGCCATTATGATTTAAAAAGAGTAAACACAGTTGATTAATAATAAATGGCTTCAGCCAAACGCTAACCATAAGTGAAAGAAAAGTTTTTGTGTTATCATTCATATTCTCTGAAAAATGGCCAAGAAATCATAAATTCTGCCATGGTATGTAAATTTATGCGCACAACTGTATAATCCTCCTTGTCTCCTAACAATAGGTGCTTCTGTGTCTGTGTTTTATTAAAGAAATTTAGTATATACCTCATTTCAGAGAACCGATCGGCGCGCACGTGAACGGCTGGCTCTCTCCTCCTCCCCTCCAGACTGACGTCAGTGGGGGAATCACGGCCCCTCCCGCTGCATCTGTCAGATGGGGAGATGTTAGAGCCGACCAGTCATGTGACTGCCGATCGGCGCTCTAAAATGAGGTATATACTGCATTTTTTATATAAAATACAGACACAGGAGCACCTATTGTTAGGAGACAAAGAGGATTATATAAAGTTGTTACAGTGGGTTAGCAATCACTTTAAGCTGTCCTTTGAAAGCTTGCTATATGTGACAGTCTTTCCCCTTCTGAATCCCTGGGTGTGCTTATATACTCACTTTGTCCTCCTTGCTCCCTGATGCTCTTAGGTAAGTTTCCTTCTCAAACTGGAAGATGAAAGGATTCTTCCCAGCCACCCCAAGCCCAACCTGGAGGCAAAGCACTTCCCCCGCCTAGGCCACAATAGGCTCCTCAGCACTCCATCTTCCACCCGACTCCCCTTGCTGACCTGGCTCAACCATATTTAAGGGCTGACCTAGCCACCCTGCCAGAACATTCTGCCTTTGGATTGCCCGAGTTCCCTCAAGTATGCAGATCAGAAACTCCTGGCCTCAGCCCACTAAATTCTAGAATCTTCTACAAGCTTCTACATCCAGGGGGAGGTACCAGAGCACCTGTAGAGCCTTCTAGCCTGACCTGCAGTAACCCCACCAAATTACAGACTCACATAGCTTACCATAAGTCATAAGCCTAAATTTACCTACTCTAACACTAGTAGTACACTAGAGAGTGCTACAGAAATTTACAGTGAATCAATTTTGCACTCTTTGTTTAACCACTTTACTAAACTTTAAGGCCCGTTCGCACTGGAACATGTTCCGCGCGTGTTTTCTGCACTGCACATAAACGCACTATTCTTGTGAGACGCATGCGGGTGACAATTGTTTGCTAACGGCATGCCAAATGCAGCTCATAAATGCAGACCTTTTGAGGCCACCAAACCGCATATTACCACAGTCCTATGTGGTTTTCTCCAATTTGCGATTTGCAAAAGTAGAGCTTGCACTACTGTTTGCACGTTCCAATTCAAATGAATGGGCTGTCAAAACCAAAATGTGAGGGATCGCATGGGATCGCATGGGAAAGCACATGTGCGAACTGGCCCAAAAACTGATCTCAGACTAACCCTGAAGAGTATCTAAACCCAAAAAACAAAACAAAAATGTAATGTAGCCCTCTTTTTGGGGGAACAGGGTAATGGAAAATTGCCCTCTCCAAACATGATGTGGTGCTAAACCTGTACGTAATTAGGATAACCAGAACAATGCACCTCATATAAACACTGGGTGTTGCAATATACACTATATTACCAAAAGTATTGGGGCGTCTGCCTTTACACACACATGAACTTTAATGGCATCCCAACTTTAGTCTGTAGGGTTCAACATTGAGTTTGCCCACCCTTTGCAGCTATAACAGCTTCAATTCTTCTGGGAAGGCTGTCCACAAGGTTTAGGAGTGTGTCTAGGCAGGTGTCCCAATACTTTTGGTAATATAGTGTATGACATAATTTTTTTGTTTATATACACTATAAATTGACTCCTCACTTTCACACAAAATAGGCAAAAAAGCTGCTGATGGGTATATTGTGTTGGCACCTAAAAGTGTCCGCACATACAGCCTCACTCTGACTGAACACCAGGCCATTCCAATCAGACAAGTCTAGGTCTCTTTCTAGTAGTGTTGGAACTTGACCTTCTCTTATGCCTGCTCAAAGAATCCATTTGGCCTATCACTACCATGGGCTGTCTAACAGGCCAATAGAAATGTGTGGAAGGCATGGGGGGGTTTGGCTTCAGAAAAAGTTTGATGAATGCACTAAAGCTGGCCAAAAAAGGCTTCAATTTTAGTTGATTCTTGGCAAGCGGACAGGATTCAATCCATGGGTGGACTGGCTGACACTACCCAGCTCAACAAACTCCGGTTGAGAAATCAAAGGAGCCAGGTGGTAAAAAGTCATCCAAACATTGAGAGCAGCCCCTCAGCTACCGTCACTCCTCAAATGCCGTGTACACACGGGCGGACTTTTCGACCGGACTTGTCCGACAGACCAAATCTGGTGGTCAATCTGACCATGTGTGGGCTCCATCGGACCTGCAGTGGACTTTTTCGGTCAAAAATCTGACGGGCTTTAGATTTGGAACATGTTTCAAATTTGTCCGACGGACTCGAGTACGGTATGCTAGTGCGATGGACGAAAACCCACGCTAGGGCAGCTATTGGCTACCGGCTATCAACTTCCTTATTTTAGTCCGGTCGTACGTCATCACGTATGAATCTGTCGGACTTTGGTGTGATCGCGTGTAGGCAAGTTCGTTCCTTCAAAAGTCCGTCGGAAGTCCGTCGGAAAGTCCGTCAGACCAGTCCGGTCAAAAAGTCCGCCCGTGTGTACGCGGCATGAGAGCTTCTGATGCCAGAATACAATAGCCAGCAGCAGCAGATTCCTCCATCCACGTTGAACAAGTGAAATTTTTACATGCATAGCAAGATTTACATTTTCTTGAATAGTGTTATTGCTACTAATCTTTCCCAGGTTGTAACAATTAGAACAAAAAGAGTTATCAAGGTGGCACACAAAGCAACCAGGGTTGTAAAGTGCAGTAACTAATAGCGGCCAGTTTTCAGTTACGCAATCAAGCAACAAGTTGTTAAGCTTGAGACGGTATGCACACCTTTGTGTGTGTTGACGCGTGCACTTTTTTTTAGCATTGATGTGCATTGCGTTAAGGCAGCCCCGATGCATGAGAAATTGTACCTGCAGCTGCAATCATTGACTGACAACATTTTCCAGCATGTCCCTATGACAGAAGTCTATGAAGTGGTTGACTTTTGTTGAGAGGGGATGACCAGACACAGATTGAATTTCGGACAATTCCTACTCAACTGGATGAATTTTGTTCAGTGTATGGCCATCTTTAGAGTTACAAATAAAAGGAAATGTATCGCAATGCACTTATACAGCTTGTTACCATGTTGTGACAGTGCTATGCCCTGCCACGGTTTTAGAAGAGGTAAAAGTAACACAGGGTTTTCACTGATGCAGGTTAAGGGGCTCCAGAATGTCTATTCGGAATAAACATAATAGTTTTTTCTAATAGTTACTAGGTTAGCAACTCCTGGATTGGGTTCTGGAGTTCAGAGACTTCAAAGAGTCTGACTGGAAACCAGCAGCGTAAGTGGGCAGGTGTGCACAGTTTTTTTAGTCAAGGGGCTGGCTATAGTTCACTGCTCCTTTCTACTAGCTATAGCCACTAGCAATAATCACTGTGTTCTCCTGGCAGGAGCGGCTCCCTACAACCCCCCCCCCCCCCTCCCATGAGAACACAATAGCTCCACAGGAGGGATTCCCCCATCAAAACAGTCAGCGTTGATGGGGGATTTGGGCGATTCTCTTTCCTGCAACCCGTGGTTGCAGGAAAGAAAATCGCATCATCTATAGCCTTAGTCAGAAAATTAAATCCTGCTAGATTACTTCAGGCTGACTCCTTTTGCAGGTATAGCTGTGTAATACCTGCGTATACTGTTAAAAATACAGTGATACATTGTCTCACCCTGCTATGCATATGGCACTGTTGCTCTCCATTTTAAGAATTTTTTGGCATTGTGCTGAAAATCACAGCCACTAGAGGCCGATCTGCTGCCAGCCTAAAGATTTACTGCTGCTCAGGGGCTATGGGCTTCAGCAAATTGGCAGCCTCCGCCAAGAAGACAGGGGCAATGCTGGAGGCAGTTTACAGCACACACTAATTTTGGTAACATAATTATTAATGTGGAATGCTTGTTCCTTGCTAAAGAAAAGTTGTTCTGGGTAAAGTTCCGCTTTAATGACAAACACTACACTTGAGCGAAACCCCCATGATATTACAATGCATTGCAGTAACATGTTAAAAGTTTTAGCACAAATAAATGCAAGCACATAGGTGTGTATCCCCTTACTGTATTTATCACATCCTTGTTGTACTCTGTATTAGTTTGTGGAATACATTCTCACATGATACTGAAGGGAGATCAATTAAGGATACTTCAGCGTGTTTTTAAAAGGGGATACAAAGCAGCTTTAAAACCAACATAAAAAGCTGTATAAATGAAATGCATAGCATTTGCTATAAATGTGGAAAACATTCCTTTCATCAAACATTTTATTCCTTGTTCATCCAGGTGCCTGGTGTTGCTATTTCGGTTACATCCTGAACTCATGCAATGGCACAGGAGTCATAGACAGATTGATGAATGGTGCACAGATCACAGATGAAAAGCCATCATCAAACGCAAAGTAAGACCAGCATATTCTGTAGGAAATTAAAGCTTATTTCAAATTACCAAAGGGCACTCTTGTGACTCAGCTAAAGCTCAGCAACCACTTAACCATGAGAAAGGAAGTGATTAGACAGGACATGGTTATACTACACTTCCTCAGATGGCAGCGCATTGGGCTAAATGGAAATAGGAAATTCCTTTGGAAACTGGACTTACGCGCTAGAGGAAAAAACTCAAAAAAGGTGTGAAATATCTTTGTCAACATGTCTGGTCAGTAAGAGGCTTAGGAAAGGAAATATTAAAATAAGCCAAGATAGTGAAATTCAACAAATAATTTCAATCATCATGACACAGTTTTACGAGCCAAACTGTAGATGAAAATGCAGGTTAGAGGTCCTTAAGGAACGCAGCCAAAGTACACAGGACATTTATAAACGTAGACAAAATTAATCTCAAATGGTAAGTATAAGTTGATGAGAGAGAAAGAATAGGAAGGGTCAAACAAATGGAAAAAAGCTCAAAACTGTTGAGGATGACATCAGTGTTTTGTCTGCTCCTACAGTCCCCTAGTACAGCTGGGGGATCACACAACCATTTTGCATTATTCTTTTTAATGAGGCTGGGGTCAACCTTTCTTAGGGCAGACTTCCTGTTTCCACCCTCTAAATAATTTACAATACCTATTCATTATTTAAAATGAAGTCCAGGGAAACAGCTGAACGAAACCAAAAATATATATGTGAACAGTCCCACCTGCCAAATGGCTTATATTTCTATTGGGCTTGTGATCCAGACAACCGTTGCCATTTAGCACAGCCAACTCCTGGGCATCTCTCCAATCAATAGAGCATTGTGCAAAATAGTCTGGCCAAGATTTACCCTAGCTTGTAATTAGACAAGGAGTGAGCAGCAGCACACTAGTGAGGTCATCAATCAGCGCTCTACCTCTCTATGAAAGCTTCCATTGTTAGAAGGACAACAGTGTCTAAAGCAAACCTTTCTCAACTGCGCTCAATACTAAAAGACATCAATTGGAATCAAATGCTAGAAACATTGAACACGGAGGAAACATGGGAATGCTTTAGGAACATATTAAACAAAGGTGCATTCCAATGGGCAATAAATATGGAAGAGTGAAGGTCAAACCTGGGTGGGTAAACCGTAACATAAAAAGTCTTATTAAAGAAAAAAAAATGGCTTTTAAAAATGATGGGGGATGGGTCATCATCAGCATTTCAACACTACAAGGAATGCAATAAGAAGTGAACGCAATCAGGACGTCTAAAAAAGACTACGAGAGACTCATCGTGGAGGAGAGTAAAAAAAAATCCCCCAACTTTTTTTAGATATATTAACAGTAAAAAAGCAAGGTCAGAGCACATTGGTCACATAAAAGGCGATAAAGTGAGGATGGTTACAGATGACACAGAGAAGGCAACTGTACTAAATGATTTCTTCTCCTCAGTTTTTACTTAGGAAAAGGAGGTGTGTACTGACCCCAACTGTATAGTTAGTAACACATTGCAAGATGTACCCTTGTGGCTAACAGAAGCCGTTGTCCTGATAAGACTAGAAAAGGTTAACACAAATAAATCACCAGGACTGGATGGCTTAAACACGATAGTCCTCCAAGAACTCAGTCAGGTTATAGCCAGACCATTGTTCCTAATCTTTATGGACAACATATGTGGTACTAATATTCAAAAAAGGGCAGAGACATATACCAGGAAACTACAGGTCAGTCAGCCTAACATCAATAGTATGTAAACTGTTGGAGGGGATGATAAGGGACTACAGTCAAGTCCATAAATATTGGTACGTCGACACAATTCTAATCTTTTTGGCTCTATACACCACCACAATGGATTTGAAATTAAACAAACAAGATGTGCTTTAACTGCAGACTTTCATCTTTAATTTGAGGGTATTTTACATCCAAATCAGGTGAATGGTGTAGGAATTACAACAGATTGTATATGCACCTCCCACTTTTAAAGGGACCAAAAGTAATGGGAAAGATTAACAATCATCCATTAAACTTTCACTTTTTAATACTTGGTTGCAAATCCTTTGCAGTCAATTACAGCCTGAAGTCTGGAATGCATAGACATCACTAGACGCTGGGTTTCATCCCTGGTGATGCTCTGCCAGGCCTCTAATGCAACTGTCTTCAGTTCCTGCTTGTTCTTGGGGCATTTTCCCTTCAGTTTTGTCTTCAGCAAGTGAAATGCATGCTCAATCGGATTCAGGTCAGGTGATTGACTTGGCCATTGCATAACATTCCACTTCTTTCCCTTAAAAAACTCTTTGGTTGCTTTCACAGTATGCTTCGGGTCATTGTCCATCTGTACTGTGAAGCGCCATCCAATGAGTTCTGAAGCATTTTGCTGAATATGAGCAGATAATATTGCCCGAAACACTTCAGAATTCATCCTGCTGCTTTTGTCAGCAGTCACATCATCAATAAATACAAGAGAACCAGTTCCATTGGCAGCCATACATGCCCACGCCATGACACTACCACCACCATGCTTTTTTTAGATGTTGTTTGGCAAACTCTAATCTGGCCTTCCTGTTTTTGAGGCTCACCAATGGTTTACATCTTGTGGTGAACCCTCTGTATTCACTCTGGTTAAGTATTCTCTTGTTCACTTTGACACACATACACCTACCTCCTGGAGAGTGTTCTTGATCTGGCCAACTGTTGTGAAGGGTGTTTTCTTCACAGGGAAAGAATTCTTCGGTCATCCACCACAGTTGTTTTCCGTGGTCTTCCGGGTCTTTGGTGTTGCTGAGCTCACCGGTGCGTTCTTTCTTTTTAAGGATGTTCCAAACAGTTGATTTGGCCACACCTAATGTTTTTGCTATCTCTCTGATGGATTTGTCTTGTTTTTTCAGCCTAATGATGGCTTGCTTCACTGATAGTGACAGCTCTTTGGATCTCATATTGAGAGTTGACAGCAACAGATTCCAAATGCAAATAGCACACTTGAAATGAACTCTGGACCTTTTATCTGCTCCTTGTAAATGGGATAATGAAGGAATAACACACACCTGGCCATGGAACAGCTGAGCAGCCAATTGTCCCATTACTTTTGGTCCCTTAAAAAGTGTGAGGCACATATACAAACTGTTATAATACCTACACTGTTCACCTGATTTGGATGTAAATACCCTCAAATTAAAGCTGAAAGTCTGCAGTTAAAGCACATCTTGTTCATTTCATTTCAAATCCATTGTGGTGGTGTATAGAGCCAAAAAGATTAGAATTGTGTTGATGTCCCAATATGTATGGACCTGACTGTATATCCAAGAATTTGCTGATGAAAACAGTATCATCAGCAGAAATCAGCATGGGTTTATAAAGGGTCGTTCCTGCCAGATCAATCTGTTAAAGCGAGATTCCGGCCAGGAAATTTTTTTTTTAAAAGTCAGCAGCTACAAACACTGTAGCTGCTGACTTTAAATAAGTGCACTTACCTGTCCTGGGTGCCCGCGATGTCGGCAGCCTGAGGCCGACCCATCCCTCGGCTCTCGGGTCCCGGCACCGCCATCCTAACTAAGGGAAACAAGCAGTGGAGCCTTGCGGCTTCACTGCCAGTTTCCTACTGCGCACGCGCGAGCGGCACGGCGCTCTGTGAATGGCCCCGTGGTTTTCTGGGAACACACACAGTTCCCAGAAGGCAACGGGCCGCTCACCGAGGAGCAGTACACGCCGCGGAATAGTAAGAGGCAGATTAGGAAGACTGCCTAGCAACAAGGGTTCAGGTAAGTTTACTTTTTTTTTTTCAAATGTTTTTTTTTTTTTTTACAACTTTTCATGCTATTTTTTATTGTAGGGTGGCCCTCCACTCTAACATTCTATGAGGAAATGGGCTGCTATCTAGATAAAGGAAGGACGGTGGATGTGGAGTATCTGGATTTTGCAAAAGCATTCGATACAGTTACCCATAAATGCCTAATCTACAAACTGAGGTCTGTAGGCATAGACCATAGAGTTTTTTCATGGATAGAAAACTGGTTACAGGGGCGTGTCCAAAGGGTGGTGAGAAATAATGAGTACTCAGACTGGTCTGGAGTGGTAAGTGGGGTACTCCAAGGCTCTGTCCTGGGACCAATTCTGTTTAATTTATTCATAAATTATATAGAGGTCAGTATAGATAGGTCAATCTCAGTTTTTGCGGATAACACAAAAATAAGCAGGGCAAGATATTCACATCAAGCTATAGAAATTTTCCAAAAATAATTAAATAATGGGGTGGGCAATTACATGGCAAATGAGGTTTAATGTTGAAAAATGTAAAGTGATGCACTTGGGGGCTAAGAATATAAATGCAAACTATTCACTAGGGGGAGAACCTCTGGAGTAATCAAGGATGGAGAAAGATGTTGGGGTCCTAGTAGAAGACAGACTGAGTAAAAGCAGGCAATGTCAAGCTGCAGCAAGCAAAGCCAGCAGACTATTAGCTTGTATAAAAAAGGAATTTACTCCAGAGATATAAGTGATTATCCTGCCACTTTATAAACCTCTGGTCCGGAGTCTGGAGTATCTGGAGTATTCTGTCCAGTTCTGATCACCAGTCTTCAGGAGGGACATGGTGGAGCTGGAGAGGATCCAGAGAAGGGCAACTAAATTGGTAGGCTGATTGGAGGACCTCAATTACGAGGAACGACTGCAAGCACTGAATTTGTTCTCCCTGGAGAAGAGACGCTTGAGAGGAGATATGATAGCAGTATGCAAATACAAATACCTCAATGGTGATCCCAGCGTAGGAAGGAAACTTTTCAGTCTCAGGGAGTGTTAGAAGACACGGGGCCACACAATGAGATTGGAGGAGAAGCAATTTAACTTTAAGCTGCGTAGGGGATTTTTCACATACTTTTGCTAATAGGTGTCCCTTGTTTCCATCTCAAAAAGTTGGGATGTATATCACTGCATTCAGATACTCACCAGCCCTGAAGATCCAGTGTTGTCCTGCTAAGATCCACTGATCAGGTGCAGGAGCCCAGGTCCCGTGCCGCCATCTTGGTCCTCACAAGTCACCTGAAGTCGGCCACCATGATGACCTCATCTCCACCCACCAGCCATTGTAATTCCCTATTCCTACAGCATCTTAGGATATGTGATATGGAATCCCAGGAGGGTTGATGAGGTAGCAGGGTCTCTCTTGCCTACATGAAAATGGTGGCAGGTGGTTAAAGCCAGGCCTAAAGTGTTAAAAAAAAATAATAAGCTAAAAAAGTGCTGTGTATGTAGATGATCGGGGGTGCAGGCCTTATTTCAACTTTACACCTCTGGTGCATCCAAAATATGAGAAACTCTAGTGCATCTATGTATATGTGAGCAACGCAATGTACATGTAATGAACCTGTACCTAATTTTACAGCTGATCTCCAGAGAAAAAAAAGGATTTACCCTTTCAGTGGGTCCCCCTCCCCACTTCAAGGGTTAACTGCTTGTTTTGCCTGGGTGACGATTGTTAAGTTATGTTATTACGTTATTCCTTGCTCCCACAAGCTTCTTCTTCTTGTGACCAGTGAAACCAATGAATGGCTGGGTTATATCATGAATCATGTTTTTTGAATATGAATTCACTTCATCAGGAGTGAGATGTAAGTGGGAAAAGTAAAATCAGAACACTTAATACGTGGGGACCACCAACCGGTGTCTGTCCCGGAGCTGTTGGAAGGTTGAGGCCCACACAGTCCAACCAAAAAGCATTGAATGAGAAAATGGTGAAAGTCCGACCACATTGCTAATAGTAAGAGTAAATAGGAGCACCAGCTGCCGAGCGAGAGTGAATTTTGTAAATAAATCAACCTTTTTCATCATAGTTTTCTAAGCAAAACATGCAGTTTCAAGTGAATCGGGGGGCTTCAGTAACCAAACCTGCATTGTTTATCCTCATGACACATCACAGGAAGCACCTCCATGGTTAACAGAGGACGGAATTAAAATTAGACTTGAGAAACTTAACATTAATAAATCACCGGGACCAGATGGCTTGCATCCGAGGGTACTTAGGGAACTCAGTCAGGTGATTGCCAGACCGTTGTTCCTAATATTTACAGACAGTCTATTGACTGGAATGGTACCAGCTGATTGGAGAAAAGCCAATGTTGCACCAATATTTAAAAAGGGCCCAAAAAACATCCCTGGGAATTACAGACCAGTTAGCCTAACATCAATAGTATGTAAACTCTTGGAGGGGATGATAAGGGACTATATACAAGATTTTAGTAATAAGAATGATTTCATTAGCAGTAATCAGCATGGATTCATGAAGAATCGTTCTTGCCAAACCAATCTATTAACCTTCTATGAGGAGGTGAGTTGCCATCTAGATAAAGGAAGGCCCGTAGACGTGGTGTATCTGGATTTTGCAAAAGCATTTGACACAGTTCCCCATAAACGTTTACTATACAAAATAAGGTGCGTTGGCATGGACCATAGGGTGAGTACATGGATTGAAAACTGGCTACAAGGGCGTGTTCAGAGGGTGGTGATAAATGGGGAGTACTCAGAATGGTCAGGGGTGGGTAGTGGGGTTCCCCAGGGTTCTGTGCTGGGACCAATCCTATTTAATTTGTTCATAAACGACCTGGAGGATGGGATAAACAGTTCAATCTCTGTATTTGCAGACGATACTAAGCTAAGCAGAGCAATAACTTCTCTGCAGGATGTGGAAATCTTGCAAAAAGACCTGAACAAATTAATGGGGTGGGCGACTACATGGCAAATGAGGTTCAATGTAGAAAAATGTAAAATAATGCATTTGGGTGGCAAAAATATGAATGCAATCTATACACTGGGGGGAGAACCTCTGGGGGAATCTAGGATGGAAAAGGACCTGGGGGTCCTAGTGGATGATAGGCTCAGCAATGGCATGCAATGCCAAGCTGCTGCTAATAAAGCAAACAGAATATTGGCATGCATTAAAAGAGGGATCAACTGCAGAGATAAAACGATAATTCTCCCGCTCTACAAGACTCTGGTCCGGCCGCACCTGGAGTATGCTGTCCAGTTCTGGGCACCAGTCCTCAGGAGGGACGTACTGGAAATGGAGCGAGTACAAAGAAGGGCAACAAAGCTAATAAAGGGTCTGGAGGATCTTAGTTATGAGGAAAGGTTGCAAGCACTGAACTTATTCTCTCTGGAGAAGAGACGCTTGAGAGGGGATATGATTTCAATTTACAAATACTGTACTGGTGACCCCACAATAGGGATAAAACTTTTTCACAGAAGAGAGTTTAATAAGACTCGTGGCCACTCATTACAATTAGAAGAAAAGAGGTTTAACCTTAAACTACGTAGAGGGTTCTTTACTGTAAGAACGGTAAGGATGTGGAATTCCCTTCCACAGGCGGTGGTCTCAGCGGGGAGCATTGATAGCTTCAAGAAACTATTAGATAATCACCTGAATGACCGCAATATACAGGGATATGTAATGTAATACTGACACATTATCACACACATAGGTTGGACTTGATGGACTTGTGTCTTTTTTCAACCTCACCTACTATGTAACTATGTAACTATGTAACTAAGTTTAGAAGTTTGGTTTTTAATTTTAAAACTGAACTCTGGAGAAAAAGATTTACCCTTGCAGTTGGTCCCCCTCCTGACTACAAGAGTAACTCCTTTTTTTATCCAGAGTCCAGCTTTAATATTATAAAATCAAACCTTGTGATATGGGGCAGACCCAACACAATGCCAGCTGTTACCTTTGTAAAACCAGAAAGACCTATTCTGTAGCCCACTCTGATTTAGTTTCACTTTGTCAATGGAGCCTTACTTTCCTTGATTTTATGACTAAGCCCTACCAAATGTCTTTCCACATTTCAATGAAAGTGTAGCCGGGTGCTGCCTTTCTTGCTCTGTTTGTTTCCACCCGCTCACCCCCACTTTCTCCTGTCCTCAGCAGTAAGGCCAATTAAAAAAGAAGAGGACTGGAGTGCAACTGCTCCTTCTCCCCTTTCCCTGATGATGCAAGCAGGCAAAGGACACTGAGACATGAGCACTACTCATTAGAGACTATGGGCTCTGTACTACAGCTAACACAGAGCCCTGCCTAAAGAGGGAGAAAAAAACTGGATTTTCTCAAGCAAAAAAGTTCTTGGGGGGTCAGTGCACTGTGGGCAGAGGTAGTGAGAGGATTGTGCTGTCTAGACCATCCCAAAAAAAAGAGAGACTGAGCCAATGCAGAGCCATTGCTGTGTGGGGAAACCAGAGATCACAGAGCTGTGACCTGAGTACGGAGGGACGGAGCCACTGCCAGAATACATATTTTGCTGTGCTACAGACCAGAGTCACTCCAGGCAACCCAGAGCGAGTGGACACCTAACCAGAGGGACTACTGCTACTGTGTCTCCAGGTTTAGTGAGAGAGCCTCGCTGCCATGACTTTTTGCTACCATTGGAGACAGAGCCCTTAGGAACTGACTACACAGCTATTTTATAGCTATATAGCTGCCTGCAGGCCTTAGTGACTGTAAGGGCAGTCTTTAGTCCTGACTCTTCAGCTGGCTAGCATTGGGGTCCAATAGCCCAGTTCATGCGCTTTAGTTACTAAAGCGCATCAATGGGGCTATTGGACCCCAACACTAGCCAGCTGAAGAGTTAGGACTAAAGACTGCCCTTACAGTTGCTACCCAGAGACCATTGCCCCTTTCTTAATTAAGAAGTACCTCTCAGTGCACATTACAGCATACCATACCATAGCCATTCCATGAGCGTGCACTCTAGCTCAGTTGCGGGGTTATTATTCACATTGCAGTTAACATTTTCATGCACTGTTTATTGCTGAATTTACTGATGTGTGTTCATTTATGTTCAACCCACTATTTTTTTGACCCGTATCAATATGTTGAGTTCATCTACCACCAAACGGTCTTGTGTCTATTTTCTGGTAGTAACCCATAGCCAGGTTAAAGGTATATACAGTATACTCATGTCCTTATATGTGTTTGCAGTGACTTTTTTCAACCAGGTGTGTCAGAGGGCTGAGGTTGTTCTTGGAGTTGAGGAACAGAACAGAGAACTCAAAATTAACAAGTGGCTCCTTCAGGGGTAGTGCTACACAGTAATAAAGTGGAACTAACGCAAAGGTGGAAAAAGAGGCTTTTCCAGCAAATTAATTTAATAGCAGGCTTCTTGTGGTAATGAAGTATGGGAATACCACAGGGGCTACAGCAACCAATAGACCTGATTAAATTTTTGTATATGTTTTCACAGATCTGTTCATAGCTTACACAATAAGTAACTTTATATGACTGTCCCATTCACTAGTGCAGAGGTTTACACCATTGATTTAGACTTCTTGTCTGCACTTAAAGTATATCTAAAAAACAACAACAAAAAAAGCTTTTAGATTAGTGAATTGTTAGAACCTCTGTCAGATTTTTATTGCTATCTGTGTCCCTAAAGGGGAGATTCATCCTCTCTGTTTGTCCTGCTGTCTATGTTAAAAAAATAATGCAACACGGCTACAAACGCGCCTTTTTTTTTCACGTGTATGCAAAAGGCCTTAGGACTCATTCAGATTGTATCAGCACTTTTTTGTACCGGATAAATGCAGATTTATTTAATAAAATCTGGTACAACTGTACATAGTAGCCAATCAGCTTCTGATTTCAGCTTGTTCAATTAAACTTTGACAAAAAAAACGGAATGCACCAGATTTTGCACTCTCCAGTTTTAGAAAATCAACCCCATAGTGACACTTTATTCAGGTCATTGCACAACAGCGTGGTGTGCGGTGCGTTATACCTCTGTGTGGCCATCCAGTGCAGTGTGGAAAAATGCTGGCATGCTGCATTTTTCTGCACTGCAATGTGTCTTCCTTGTGTCTTAGCAGTGAACTGCGTTTATCTAGTGCGGAAACACGCAGGTCACCACAGATAGTGTAAACGAGCCCTTTACTTCTTTTCCCTGTTATGGATTTCCTCATGGAACGATTTCAAAGCGCATCACATGACTTAGCTGAACTCACTGTTCGCCAAATATGGCAATCAATGGCTTTATAATCGCAATAGACATCAGCTGCGCTGGGCCCTTTCACAACTCCACCATCTGAGTCTGTCAGCTGCATTTCCCTGCGATTTTGATTGGAAAGAAAAGTCTGGCTTCAAGCCCTCCTCATCTTGCCATATACAATATGCGGTCAGCGTAGATGTGCACAGAAGACGGGAGAGAGAGGCTATAGGAAGGGCAAAGAAGGAGACACAAAGAAAATGAAAGGGGGGATGAAAGTAAGGAGGGGTGTGGGAGGAAAAGTAGGCCGGAGTTTTCAGGAAATGGGGATCATAAGGAAGAAAGGTGGGGGGAGTAGAAATCACGGCTCAGCAAGAAACACACCCAGAGTTTGTGCTGAGACAGGATTTCTGGGGTTGAGCGGTGTGGGGAAGGCACCTTGCCAAGTGCTCGGTGGGGGCTAACATATCATGGGATGCTGTGGAGAAGAAATGGCAAAGGGGGGGGAAACGGGGGACTTTGTTGTGTAACCTCTTCTCTACCGAAAGGTGAAATGCACATTTTTTTTTCTTCTCATTCCCTGAAGGTCTGTTGGTCAGAGCTGCTGAGAGGAGGGATTTTTAAATGACCACTGCTGTCTACAAAGCACTTTTCCAACTTTAGTTTGCCACACAGAGGGATGCTTAGCGCAGATATTTTCGATTTTGGACTGCCTCCTGTCTGTGCCCTTGCGTGACCCTGTAAAAGATTCCTTTATGTGTCATATGTTATTGTATTACTATTAACTCCATAGGTGTATCTGGCGTGTTGCTGAGTACAGGAAAATAAGAATCTCTCAGTTCAGCATTACTGGCAGCTGACCCTCATTTCCTATGTGCTGTTTGTCCCATAAAAATATTTCGCTGTGACAGGGTCATGATCCGTTACCGATTACAATATGTTCCGTGTACCGGATAACAATCTACAGATCTTTTTTTTTTTTTCCTGACCTGCATCATAAACCAGGCATTCTAAAACTAAAAAAAAAAACACTCCAGCCAAAACACTATAGTTCTGAATTGATCAGGAAGTCTGTCAGGTTTTAATTGCTATCTGTGTCCCTGTTAGGGACCATCACTTCCTAAGTCCGGCTTCACACATATTCGACCACGGGTTCGTGCCTGGGGTCGGATGCATTCCTGTACATCGGTTCAGGTGCGATCCAGGCCCAAATTTTAGCCTGGATTTGCACCTAAACCGGACCCAAAGACGCATGACCAGACCTTTTTTTAATCTGGACCGCGGCCTCCCCGGACATGTGTGAACAGCTCGATTGAGAGCCGGTCACACTTGCCTGTCATGCGAATTGGATGCAGGGAAACCCGCATCCAATTCTGATATGTGTGAACCCAGCCTAAGGATAGAACATGATGGGAAATCTCTCCAACGAGGGTACAGACAAAAACAAAACTTTTGGTAGCACAAGGAACAGCTAAGGCTCTTACACACAGGTTTTTAGGAACACAGATTTTTTTTTATGTATCTGAATGCAGCCCTTTGCTTTTAATAGACCTGTACACAGATACACATTTATAACAGTAAAAATGCATCACATTTAGATCAGTAAAATAAAAATACAAAAATCTGTGTTACTGGTACGTATTTTTATGTAGCAATATGGACTGTTGCCAGAAAGCTTTGTACCTTTCAGTGTTCTGAACTTTGTTTGTCCCCATGATTATTCGTGCAGCCAGTGACCTCATATGTGTGTGCCAACAGAGTGTTATGGGGCGTATAGTCCTCTTTGAATCTGCTGCTATGCATCCATGTACCCTAAGACTACAAATCCCAGGGACCCTTGCAGTGGCCTGAAGGTTGCTGGGAGAGATGATAAAAGGAGCTGAGAAGCCCGTGCGTGGTCTCTTCCTCCTGGGCCTGACACAAGACGGACCTCACTGTATGACAGAGAGAGACAGGTCGCAGCCTACCACACGGAACGCTACTCCTACCACGAGGCCTAAAAGGCCTACTCCTGTTACCCACTGTCGGACATCCTGTTACTAGCATCACTTACAGTACCTGCCCATTAGTGCGCACATGTGGGGAAAGTCACTACAGAAGGCCAAGACAGAGGATCCATTGCCAGAATGTTGCCATCTGTGTTCCTGTCTAGAAGACCTCGGATCGATTTGGGTAGTTGGTGAGAGAGCAAACTGCTCAATCTTTATCTATTCACTACCACCAGTGCAGAACACCGTGCACCCACATCTCTACCCAAGAACACTTTACTGCATTGCTGGAACACTGTGCTCAGATGCCTTGGGCCTTCACCACTCGGATCCTATTGTTTCATCTACAACCAAATGGATTACAGTTAATGAGCTCCAACTAGCTAGCGAAGATTAACAGATCTGCAACGTGAACTCCAGTGCCATTACTTATAGGAAGCCACCCCTAAGTGAAAATGTCCAAATTGGTCCCAAAGTGTCAATATTTTGTGTGGCCACCATTATTTTCCAGCACTGCCTTAACCCTCTTGGGCATGGCGTTCACCAGAGCTTCACAGGTTGCCACTGGAGTCCTCTTCCACTCCTCCATGATGACATCACGGAGCTGGTGGATGTTAGAGACCTTGCGCTCCTCCACCTTCCGTTTGAGGATGCCCCACAGATGTTTTTATAGGGTTTAGGTCTGGAGACATGCTTGACCAGTCCATCACCTTTACCCTCAGTTTCTTTAGCAAGGCAGTGGTCGTCTTGTGTTTGGATTCGTTATGTTGGGATACTGCCCTGCGGCCCAGTCTCCGAAGGAAGGTGATCATGCTCTGCTTCAGTATGTCACAGTACATGTTGGCATTCATGGTTCCCTCAATGATCTGTAGCTCCCCAGCGTCGGCAGCACTCATGCAGCCCCAGACCATGACACTCCCACCACCATGCTTGACTGTAGGCAAGACACACTTGTCTTTGTACTCCTCATCTGGTTCCCGCCACACACGCTTGACACCATCTGAACCAAATAAGTTTATCTTGGTCTCATCAGACCACAGGATATGGTTCCAGTAATCCTTTAGTCTGCTTGACTTCAACAAACTGTTTGCAGGCTTTCTTGTACATCATCTTTAGAAGAGGCTTCCTTCTGGGACGATAGTCATGCAGACCAATTTGATGCAGTGTGAGGCGTATGGTCTGAGCACTGACAGGCTTACCCCCCACCCCTACAACCTCTGCAGCAGTGCTGGCAGCGCTCATACGTCTATTTCCCAAAGACAACCTCTGGATATGACGCTGAGCACGTGTACCCAGCTTCTTTGGTCGACCATGGCGAGGCCTGTTCTGAGTGGAACCTGTCCTGTTAAACTGCTGTATGGTCTTGGCCACCGTGCTGCAGCTCAGTTTCAGGGGCTTGGCAAACATTTTATAGCCTAGGCCATCTTTATGTAGAGCAACAATTTTTTTTTTCAGATCCACAGAGAGTTCTTTGCCATGAGGTACCATGTTGAACTTCCAGTGACCAGTATGAGAGAGTGAGAGCGATAACACCAAATTTAACACACCTGCTCCCCATTCACACCTGAGACATTGTAACACTAACGAGTCACATGACACCAGGGAGGGAAAACGGCTAACTGGGCCCAATTTGGACATTTTCACTTAGGGGTGTACTCACTTTTGTTGCCAGTGGTTTAGACATTAATAGCTGTGTGCTGAGTTATTTTGAGGGGACAGCAAATTGACACTGTTATACAAGCTATACACTCACTACTTTACATTGTAGCAAAGTGCAATTTCTTCAGTGTTGTCACATGAAAAGATATAATAAAATATTTTCAAAAATGAGAGGGCTGTACTCACTTTTATGAGATACTGTATATATATAACGCCAGCGGGAGATTAGCTCTCTCATTAGAATAGCATAGGCTGTCTAGATTACATCTAAGTGTGACCACATATGTAGTTTACTGAAACATCCACTAGGAGGTGACTTCGGATCTGAATATAGTGTACACTTGTGTACATAGCATTGTCCATCGTTTAACTATTGTTGTGTCTTCGGGAAGAATCTTTTTGCTGAGTTGGTCATGTTATCCCAGCTCAGCAGATCTATTCCTTCCTTTTGTGAAATAACTTTTTCAATTTGGGTTCAAGTAAAATATTTCAGAACCTTATACTACTGAGTTGTTTGATTCTTGCTTTGTAGTGTTAACAGGATGTCTGAACCCAGAGTGTCAGGTGTGTTGGAAGGTTCACTTGGTCATGGCGGTGCAGATGAGCAGGCAATTATCAGCAGTCCCCAAGGGGGCCATGCTACATTTATATATACACCAGTATATATGAATACTGTATGCAACAGTATGCATGTGTATATATCACACCTCCCCCTTCAATAATAGATTATATTATTTGAATATTTGGCCCCCTAACAACAGGTAACCGCTGGTTGTGTGAATACATACTAACAGCGACAGCTAATCTCAGCCTAGTGTGAAAGCAGCCTTATAGGGGGATCAGGACAGTAAGGGCTTGTTCACATTTGCAGTTTGGGGGGCGGTAAAACCCCAATATTTCATTGGGCCCATGACCTGTTACCTAATCACTTAGGCTCAGTTCACACCTAAACTGGCCGCGAATCGCACATCAATGCTGTCCGTCCCTGTTCTCTGTTTCAGGGACAAATCAGGGCAGAATCTTTGCCTAAATTCGGCCCTATAAGACGCACAGCGTTTCTGTGCAGTGCGCTCACGAGCCGCCCCGGAGACATGTGAACCGGCTCCATAGAGAGCCGGTCATATTCTCCTGCTATGCAAATTGGATGGGGGGAAACCCCCATCCAATTTGCATAGGTGTGAACCCAGCCTTAAGTGGTCCTCGCTCTTCAAATGTTCTGTGCACATAATCACCCGTGTTAAGGAGGCCTAATGCTAATACTGGTGCTAAAACTTTTTATTCATTTTTTTATTTTGTAATACTTAATAAGGATTGTAAAGGATTTTTTTTGTAGCAGCATACTGTGTTTATGTGTACACAAATAAAATGTACCCATTATGCTATGTGTAACTTGCAAGCAGTGGTACCTTACAGCCCCACTCCGGGCAAAGACTAACTTTTAACTATACCTCCCTCCCAACCCCTTTAACCCATCCTTTTAGAGTAGATTTTGACATGCGTCTAAATCTTCCTTTCCTCTGAAGCCCGATCCACGTTTGAATTGTGTTCCAGAGGCTATTGACAGGCGGTGAGGAAGTGATGCAGGACCTCCTCACTGCCTGTCTTAATCCCATTTTTACCAACAAATGCACCACAACTGTATGCCTTGCACGAGGTTGTGGTGTGTTTACAGCTGTTACCCATTTACTTGAATGTGTAGCATTAGGTGAGTAGCACGACATGTCAGGTAAACTTTGCTGAAATACTCACCTACTGCTGATCTAGGGCTCCAATGGTCCCCCCAAGGTAATTGGTCAACTGCTGTTCCCCTGTTATAAAGTAGTCCTCTTCTCTCTCCTCCTATAGGACCCTGCTGGCGGCCATTCCACCTCTCCTCACCCGATGAAGAACCCTTGCAGAAAAGGAGAAGTCTCGGGCCAGCTGTGTCATGTGACCACGGCTTTGGGAGAGTTACAAAGGGCATTCAGTTATTTTTTTCTATAGTGATCCATTAGAGGAGTGTAGGAGGGGGTTCGTTTTACCCCAGAGAGGGGCTTTGAAACCTAAAGCTGGATACACATTATACAATTTTTGTTGGTCAATTTTCTTTAGTTTTACCTTAAACTATGTAGTGCAAGGGCTTGCCTGATTGCATACAATTTGAAAGTGTTTAGGTTTGACCTCATACAGTCAGGTCCATAAATATTGGGACATCGACACAATTCTAATCTTTTTGGCTCTATACACCACCACAATGGATTTTAAATGAAACGAACATGATGTGCTTTAACTGCAGACTTTCAGCTTTAATTTGAGGGTATTACATCCAAATCAAGTGAACGGTGTAGGAATTACAACAGCCATTGCATAACATTCCACTTCTTTCCCTAAAAAAGTCTTTGGTTGGTTTTGCAGTCTGCTTCGGGTCATTGTCCATCTGCACTGTAAAGAGCCGTCCAATGAGTTCTGAAGCATTTTGCTGAATATGAGCAAATAATATTGCCCGAAATACAATTCATCCTGCTGCTTTTGTCAGCAGTCACATCATCAATAAATACAAGAGAACCAGTTCCATTGGCAGCCATACATGCCCACGCCATGACACTACCACCACCATGTTTCACTGATGAGGTGCTATGCTTTGGATCATGAGCAGTTCCTTTCCTTCTCCATACTCCTCTCTTCCCATCGCTCTGGTCTTGGTCTCATCTGTCCATTGGGTGTTGTTCCAGAACTGTGAAGGCTTTTTTAGATGTTGTTTGGCAAACTCTAATCTGGCCTTCCTGTTTTTAAAGGCTCACCAATGGTTTACATCTTGTGGTGAACCCCCTGTATTCACTCTGGTGAAGTCTTCTCTTGATTGTTGACTTTGACACACATATACCTACCTTCTGTAGAGTATTCTTGATCTTGCCAACTGTTGAGAAGGGTGTTTTCTTCACCAGGAAAATAATTCTTCGGTGATCCACCACAGTTGTTTTCCGTGGTCTTCCGGGTCTTTTGGTGTTGCTGAGCTCACCGATGCGTTATTTCTTTTTAAGGATGTTCCAAACAGTTGATTTGGCCACACCGAATGTTTTTGCTATCTCTCTGATGGGTTTGTTTTGATTTTTCAGCTTAATGATGGCTTGCTTCAGTGATAGTGACAGCTCTTTGAATCTCATATTGAGAGTTGACAGCAACGGATTCCAAATGCAAATAGCACACTTGAAATTAACTCTGGACCTTTTATCTGCTCCTTGTAAATGGGATAATGAGGGAATAACACACACCTGGCCATGGAACAGCTGAGCAGCTAATTGTCCCATTACTTTTGGTCCCTTAAAAAGTGGGAGGCACATATAAAAAATGTTGTAATTCCTTCACCGTTCACCTGATTTGGATGTAAATACCCTCAAATTAAAGCTGAAAGTCTGCAGTTAAAGCACACCTTGTTCATTTCATTCCAAATCCATTGTGGTGGTGTATAGAGCCAGAAAGATTAGTATTGTGTCGATGTCCCAATATTTATGGACCTGACTGTATTATATGGTTATGATAAATCTAAAGAAAAGTTGTACAAGAAAATTGTATAAAAATTGTATAGTTTAAATTGTATAGTGTGTAGCCAGCTTAAAGCGGAGTTCCACCCAAAAGTGGAAGCACCGCTTATCTGCTTTCTCCCCTCCCTCCGGTGCCAAATTTGGCACCTATCGGGGGGAGGGGGGCAGGTAACTGTCAAAAACAGGTACTCGTTTCCACTTCCATGAAAGGGCGCCGCGGGACCATTCAGAAAGCGCAGCGTCATTTGCGCATGCACAGTAGGCTTCACTTCCTGTTTCCCTTAGTAAAGATGCCGACGCCTGCACCTGAAGCCGATGGACAGGTCGGCTTCGGGTGCTGACATCACGGGCTCCCTGGACAGGTAAGTGTTCCTATATTAAAAGTCAGCAGCTACAGTATTTGTAGCTGCAAAATTAAAAAAAAATTTTTAATACAGTAAAATGAATAAATCCACTCTTGTAGTGGGCTCTCCTCCTTCCACACTGCAAGGGCTAAACCCTCATTATGTCTAGGGAGAGAGGAAGAGGCTTCTAGAGTTGGGTTTTCAAAAATATTATGAAGTTAACTTTTTATGCCATACCCAATACCCTGCTTTTGAAAACGTCGCACCCCCTATGACGAAACGCGTCAAGCTCACTCTCTGTTGAACATCACTTCCGGCCAGGAGAGTGGAACGCACGCTGAATGCGGAAACCACCACCATGTCTCCACTAACTAAAGGGGCCGTTGAATGCACTAACTTATAGTAGTGCCATTGATCTTACCATGATAAAGTTGTTTTATAGTTTGTTTTACCAATAAATCAAAGGATTTTTACTCTGTGAGGAGTTCTCCGTCTCTTCTCCAATACGGGTTGTACACTGTCTACTCCCGAAGCCCTGGAGCCACAGTCAGAGGATTTCTATCCCAGAGACACCGGAAACAACCAGAGTCCAGGGTACTGGGTCAGGTCCCCAAAAAGACCTACGACTGACTCTGTTTGCTATAAGGCAAAAGGGTACAACCCATTTGGTGAGCCTCGAATTTACAGTACCCCCAAGAGGTGGATCACCACAATATTGGGACTTGGAGCACTAGTACCTATTTGCACAAAAATAAGAACTATTTGTACTATATCACTATACGCACTTTAAATATGTTGCACTATTGTCACTTTATTATCTACTAATTTGTTATATTTGTCTATCAATTTATGCACTGTAATATTTGACATTATTTTGTCACTTTAATAGCCAACGTAAACATATTGGTACACAGCTATTTAGTTGGTAAAATGATCCACTGTTTTAATATTTAGGATTAGATTACACCCTCAATTTCCAGGTTATTAATCATTCGAACATAATAATAACTAGGAGGAGCCAGCGCTGTTTTATTTATTTTTTATGCACATACCCTACCTTGTGGGGATAATCTGGACAGCAGCAGGCCCACATATATAAGTTTATTTAATTCCAAGGTGTGAGTGTTTTACCAAATATATACCAAATAACTTGTCGCTTATTAAATTGGAACTCCTGTAAATAATTTTTAATTCATTATGAATTGAGTGGAAATGGTTTTAAAATTTTGTCTGCTTTTATTTTACTTACTTTTATTTATTTTTATGTTCTAAATGAACAGATTTCTGTAAGCAAACCGAAAACAAAGCAGATCAATCCAATAGAGATAAAGACAGCAATTAAAAACAAATATTTTTTATAATAGTGTGTGGAAGGTTTTGAGCTTCTGTCACCTTTTTATTTGTACCTGCCGAGGAAGTGGGCAGAAAACTTACCAACAGGAACACAGATTTCCATAAAAACCTGATCTACTCCTCCAATACTGAAAGTTTTGCTTGGCGTTCCACTTTAAGTAAACCTATGCAGTCTGGGAGCTGGCACATTAAGGGATTCTAACACCAGAGGCAATACATGGGCTTCCTGCTTATGTGATGAATGATCACATGATCACTGTGATTACCTGTGACAGTGATCATGTGACTGGAAACCCATACTATAGGCTCATGTTCATAAACAGTGAATCGGAAGCTGTCAGTGACAGTGCCGACAAAGTACTGAGGAGTGGGATGCTGAGTAGGCAAGCCCTCTACATAAAACAGAGATGCTGGCTGTACTCATGTTTGTGGCAGCACAGCGATACCACTATCATGCTGCTACAAATATGCATGTGGCCAGCATTGCTATTGCAGAAGTTTTTACGAAGAAACTGAATTTTGAAACCTGTATCAAAAAATGGTCACCAGCATATCCTATGGTCTCCTTACATCAAACCTTTCTCTGTTCCTGACTTACTATACCTTGTTCTACTTCAGGGATCCTCAAACTACGGCCCTCCAGCTGCATTCACAGACATGACTAGGCATGATGGGAATTGTAGTTTCTGAACAACTGGAGGGCCATAGTTTGAAGACCCCTGTTCTACGTTTTGTCTCTCTGTGGAAGTTGCCATCTTGGTAGAGGCAGGGCTTTCCTTCCGCATTTTAGAGCCTCTATAGCAAGCACGAAGTAAGCAGCACAGCAGTGATATCCTCAAATCTCACTGCAGTTCTTATGAGACCAGCAGTCAGAGGCAGTAGTGCCCTAGATCTCACACTGTTGTTATACATCTATGAGGCTGTAGGTACTCCCATATTTTAGGAAGGGCACTGGTATTTGTGAACAATTCTATACAAAGGGTACAGTTTTCAGGGTGCTGCTAAGGCACAATTAATATTTCTAGATTTTCCCTATAACATAGCAAATCTTTACTGTTTGAGTTCAGTTCTACTTTAAGGCAGTGCACATAAAACAAAAAACATACAGTTAATAAATGTATACATTTGTAAAATACCCAATACAGGTCTGTTATACCTCTGTTATACTCATTAGATAAGCACATTCTACACCCTATGACAGCACGTAAAAGTAAACAAAGCTGCCTTTCCCAAAGTGAGAATCTCACCAAAATGCTATGTTCTGCCTGGTAAATATGCACAAATGCATAGTGCAGAACACAGTGGCGGCTGGTGAAGTTTTAGGATGGGGGGGCGCCAGACCCCACCCTTCCTTTTTGACCCCTCCCACATGGTGAAAATGGGCATGGTTTCAGCGAAATAGTGCAGCCTCTGCCCCCCATTAAATGCAGCATGCCTGTGTCCCATTAAATGCAGCATGCATGTATCCCATTAAATGCAGCATCTGTTCTCCCAAATGCAGCCTCGCCCCCCCCCCCCCAAATGCAGCCTCTGCCCCCCCCAAATGCAGCCTCTGTCCCCCATTAAATGCAGCATGCCTGTGTCCCATTAAATGCAGCCTCTGTTCCCCCAAATGCAGCCTCTGACCCCCCCCAAATATACAGCCTCTGCCTCCCCAAATGCAGCCTCTGCCCCCCCAAATGCAACCTCTCCCCCAATACAGCCTCTGCCCCCCCAAATACAGCCTCTTCCCCCCCAAAATGCAGCCTCTGTCCCCCCCCCCAAATGCAACCTCTGTACCTCCCAAAATGCAGCCTCTGTCCCCCCCCAAAATGCAGCCTATGTCCCCCCCCAAAATGCAGCCTCTGTCCCCCCAAATACAGCCTCTGTCCCCCCAAATACAGCCTATGTCCCCCCCCAAATGCAGCCTCTGTCCCCCCAAATACAGTCTCTGTCCCCCCCCAAATACACCCTCTGTCCCCCCAAAAATGCAGCCTCTGTCCACCCCAAATGCAGCCTCTGTCCCCCCCCAAATGTAGCCTCTGCCCCCCTCAATACAGCCTCTGTCCCCCCAATGCAGCCTCGGTCCTCCCCCAAATGCAGCCTCTGCCCCCCCCCCAAAATGCAGCCTCTGTCCCCCTCCAAAATGCAGCCTCTGTCCCCCCCAAAATGCAGCCTCTGTCCCCCCCAAATGTAGCCTCTGCCCCCCCCAAATGCAGCCTCTGTGCCCCCCAAAAATACAGCCTCTATCCCCCCCAAAATGCAGCCTCTGTTCCTCCCCAAATGCAGCCTCTGCCCCCCCAAATGTAGCCTCTGTCCCCCCAAATCCAGCCTCTGTCCCCCCCAAATGCAGCCTCTGTCCCCCCCAAATGCAACCTCTGTCCCCCCCAAAATGCAGCCTCTGTCCCCCCCCCCCATGTACAGCCTCTGCCCCCCCCAAAAATGCAGCCTCTGTCCCCCCCCCAAATACAGCCTCTGTCCCCCCCAAATGTAGCCTCTGTCCCCTCAAATGTAGCCTCTGTCACTTCAAACCCCCCCTTCTCCGCACAGCGGTACTTACCTTGGGTCTCCTGCGGTATATCCTTCACACTGGCAGCAGCATTCTTCCTGTTTCCTCTCTCGGGCGCAATGAGAGATAGAAATAGGAAGTGACATCTAACTCAGGGCAGATGTCAATCAAATCTGAAGCGCCGAGTAGCTTCCGCCCGGCGCCTGTAGTATCTATTACTGTGGCCGGGCGGAAGCTCCTCAGCGCTTCAGAAAACGCCACAAGGCGGGCTAAACGCCCGCAAATGCAGTGCCACGTCTGCCTTCTCGTGATTGCATAGATGTGGCGCTTCCCATAAGTGCACTGTGTCTGGTGTCGCACTGTGTCCGGCGTCCGAACACAGTGCACTTAAGGACCTTTTTTTTTCTTTTTTTTTTAAAGGGCCAGTAATAAAAAAAAATGTTTTATTTTTTAATTTTTTATTCTTTTGCTGCCTGGAGGGGGGGCGGCGCCCAGGCGCCCCTATGGACGGGCCGCCACTGGCAGAACATCTGAGGATACAGAAAGCCACTTGAATATTAACCACTTGCTTACTGGGCACCTAAACCCCCTCCTGCCCAGACCAATTTTCAGCTTTTAGCGCTGTCACTCTTTGAATGACAATTGCGCAGTCATAGAACACTGTACCCAAATGAAATTTTTATCATTGTTTTCCCACAAATAGAGCTTTCTTTTGGTGATATTTGATCACCTTTTTGTTAAAAAAATACAAAACCGTTTTATATTTTGTTAATAAATTTTGCAAACAGGTAATTTTTCTCCTTCATTGATGTACGCTGATGAAGCTGCACTGATGGGCACTGATAAGGTGGCACTGATAGGCACCAATAGGCGGCACTGGTGGGCACTGATGAGGTGGCATTGGTGGACACTGATGGGTGGCACTGATGGGCGGCACTGATGGGCGGCACTGAAGGGCATTGATAGTTGGCACTGAAGGGCACTAAAAGGTGGCACTAATAGCTGGCACTGATAAGTGGCAGTGATGGGTACTGATGGGTAACAGTGATGGGCACTGATCGGCACTGGTAGGTGACACTGATAGGCAGCACTGCTAGGTGGCACTGATGAGGCATTGATTGGCACCACTGGTGGGCATTGATAGGTGGCACTTGTGGGCACTGATAGGTGGCACGGATTGCTAGCACTTACTACTGTGGGCACTTATTGGGGGCACTGTGGGCACTGATTTGTGGCACTGGCAGGTGGTACTTGTGGGCACATATGAGGCAGCTTCGCCTCTTCCTCTTCGGGACCGATGTCCCTTCAAACAGAAGCTGGCGATCGGCTTTTTTTCTTCTTACAATGTTAGCATGAGAAAAAAGAATCAATACCAATCCTCTGTTTACATCATGTGATCAGCTTGTCATTGGCTGACAGCTGATCACGTGGTAACGGGCCGGGATCGGCCCCTTACTCGGATCTGTGATCACCCCAGTCTCATTGACTCATTTGATCACAGCGCGCGCCAAGCGCCTCCTTCAGGAGAGCGTGGCCAGCTTTGAAAGGGGAGGACGTCAATAGACGTACTCCCGGCAAAGCAGATCCGCTCTGTAGCTGTCAAATCGCATGCCAAATCGGTGGCAATTGCCGGCAATGGCATTTGCGGCACCGCACCGATTCCTTAAAAGCAGTTTCTGTACTACTTTTGGTGACTTCGGGGTGCGATTGCCATTGACATCTGTGCAGCAACCCACGCAGATGTCTCTAAAATCGCCCCCGAAGTCGGGACTGACATGCGGCAAATAAATCGTGCGAGTTCAGCTGATTTCATTCCCACTGTCAGTGTGAACCTGGGCTGAAGGTAAGACATGCTGCAATGTGCAATCAGTTTGAGAAGAGTTCCTCCTTAACTTGAACATCAGTTCTCTTTGTGGACAAAGTTAGATATTTTATTTATTTTATAATAATGCTTTATTTCAGTTTTAAAGGTTTTTTTTTAATTTGAAAAATATGTGTGTTTATTTTTTAATAAAACAATATCAGTTATCTTAAAACCTACAATACAAAAGCCCATCAAATCTTCCTTTAGTCTTTTCTTTGTTCTTTGGTTTACTTTGAAGAATGTAGGTGGGAAAGGTCTTTAGTTTGCTGAATAGCTTGTTTTTTGTGTTCCCCTCTAGAGGGCATAATGAAAGCATTGAAGAAAACCCTTCAATCTCCAGTGGTTGAACAGACCACGTCTGCAGTCTGGATAAAGGAGCAGAGGGGAGGGCACACAGGAGGCTTGGAAAGTGGGAGTTGGGAGGGAGTGAAGAAAAAAAAATTAGAGAGATACACAGAAGCTTTGGAGAGAGTGTGTGATAGAGGAGGGTAACAAAGAGTGGATGGAGGGGCAGAAGAAAAGTAAATGACAGTGAAAATAGACCAAGCACACAATAGTTAAAGAAGGAAGAGGGTCAGGAGACGGTAGCTGAAAAGGGTGGAGGTGGGAGAGCATAGGACTAAAGGTCTATAATTTTTTGAGGTTTCTAACTCCCCACCTCCAATAGTCTCAAAGACTTGTGTGCAGTCCCTGACCCTCAGGATGGACTCTCTGAGAATTGTCTGGATATGGCTCCTGCTCTGCACGGTATATAAATCCAGTATTGCAAAGTTCAGCCCAGAGGTAAGTAACCTTACTTATGTATCTATCTATTCATATATTGGTCAGTCTTTGTGTATAGGCACCCATTATTAAATCATTATCCCAGTTAGGAAGTTACCTATAGCAACCACAAATTTCTCTCTGCATTCTTACTTCATGAAACAGAAATCCAATGCTATATTTTACCACTTTTTCTGATTTGCTCTCCTGATTATTGTGTAAGTCCAATTGTATCAATATTTTCATGCACTCTTTTTCCCCTTGAAACCCTTTGCTCCTTTCCCTCCCTTCCTTTTTTTTTCCTGGAGAAGCCGTTCTGGGCTCTCCCTGGAATCTGAGGTCACACATGAATCCTGTTAAAATCTGGAATTGCTCTCTGGAAAAGATTCAGTGTTTAGAGTGAACGAAGAAGGAAAGGATCCAGCAAGAAAATGTGTTGGGGAGGAGGGGTTGGGTTAGGCGCTCACACTATTGTGAGAGCAGACTTCAAGATTTCTATTTTCTCAGGAAGAAAAGAGTTAAAAAAGAAACTATAGAGGGAGACTTGGTATGAAAGGCAAAATTGGGACTCCTTTATAAAAAAAAAACTTGGGTAAAGAAAAAGAGACCAGCTAATGCCAATTTCAAACCTTTGGATGCTTTGGTTCATTTTGCAGAATTAGAGAATGCAAGTTAAAATTAGATTTTGTTTGATTGGAGGAGTCCATGTACCTATTTTTCCAATCATAATAGTGCACTTGCAACAACAAAATTAACTCTGCCAATTTTATAACTGATCCTCAAAGAGAAAATCATGAAACTGTAGATAAATCTGTGTTTATGGGATGTTAACATTGGTAGATGAGACCATTGTAGCCAATATCCAGTTTGACTTTCATCATAAATTACTCAGAACAATTTTTCTGGATGAAACTCACTTTGAGAGCGGTTGATGTCATATAGTAGAGTCCAGTCCAAGCAGAGGGTGACAGAAGGGTAGAGAGAGGGGAGGGATAACGGGCAGGCGGTACAGTGAGAGGCTTTGGAGGAAAGAAGCCATGCATCCTAAGTCAAAGCCTTCATTTTATTCCAAGTATATTTAAAAAATTGTTTCTTTTCTGCTTTATGACCTACAGTGTCATTTTATGGACTTGGCCTTGATATCAAAGGGCAGAAATAAAAATGCTACAGAGAGGTTCTACCAGGGAAGAAAGGGTGCAGAGAAGAGGGAATGAGGAGAGCCATTGTGGGAGAAAAAGGAGGAGAGAGAGGCCACTTGGAGGATCTTCCATTTGGGCAGGCAGCTTCTCTTTGGTCTCCTTGTCCTAGCTAACCAGAGACATAAGGCTCAACAACAGGGCTATGTGTCTTGTGAATGCTGCATGGCGACTCCATTTACGTAGTTATTCATTGCATAATGGAATTCATTTTAAACTCATTTCATAGATGTTTTGTAATTTTGCAGCAAGGGTTAGCTCCACGGTTTCGGTACTGGTCCAGGTATTTGGCCAAGTCACTCACAGCTGAATGTCTGGTTTGAATTACTCCACTAATAGTTTGAAATTCAGTGTGCAGTTGTAGTCTGTTCTTTTCAAAGTGTCTATAGAAGCATCTCTTGCATTCTAAGTAATTGGATAAGAAACACATATGATTGTTTTCCATTTTCTTTATTCCATTGTTCTTGTCTGAAAGTTTTCATTTTAACATTGTACTCACCTAATTTGATTGCAGACAGCATTATACTTCATTTTTTTCAGGATCTACTAAACTTCTGCATTTTCCTGGACCAGATACTCTTGGCAAAGGGCAGTGTTATAAATTAAATTTGTATGCTCTAACCACCCAATCCATCTGCAACCATAACTGTCCTTAGCTATGTGCTACGTTGGCATAGGAAAGCATCTTGAAAGGGTTGTCATTAAAGCTTTAATTCATTGTAGCATTTGTAGCATAGATGGTATGCTACTAGACAGTTTTTTTTTTTCATCTGGTGTATCTGTCACCCACATCACCCTTTTAATTCCCCAATTTTTTTAAAGCCGCACCCCACTGCCTAGTTTTGCATGGAATGGTCAAGCAACCATACTACTCACAGCTCCTCAAATTCTGCATGCTGAAGCTTTACAGATAAAATGCAGTCTGTACTGCATACTGCCGGCTTATGATTGACAGCTGGCAGTGGCATCTCAGAGTTTAGCTGCGTCCAGTGTAATTATTATTCTGCTTCCCACCACAGGCATTAAGGACGTATTAATAAACCTTGCCATGTGCCCATCCTACCATATAACACGTTTCTAGGAGATGAGGCTGCTTTAACTGAAATAGGGGGAAAGAGGGGCCTTAAACTGAATCTGTGGCCAGGTTATGGACATTCAAGTATTTTATTACTCCTAACAAACTGAGCTTCAAAACAACCCCTCACTGACCTCTGTAGATGCAGACACTGTGAAGCAATTTATCCTCAAAGTTCACAGCAGAAAGATTGCAATCATTCAAGTTGTTCTCTCAGCAGTTCATCTTACCCTGCTAACTTTTACCATCAGTGAGTTGGCAGCCTTCCTGCCTCCTAATTTCTAATGTAAAGAGAACTGGAGCTCTGGAAAGAGGAGCAGGAGGAACACGCAATCTACAACCATAAAAGAGGTCTATTGTCAAAGCATACACCTTTATAACATGAGCACTGTAATACTGTAGCAATACAACCAATAGTTCTTATTGACAATCCAACATAACCTTACCTGAAAAATTTCCATTCATGTTGTGAGTTCTATCTACTGGCTATCTGCTTCCACGACTTCCTGGATTCTCTGCATGCTCTACAGTTCTCCTCTGCTGTTTGTTTTCATATTATAAGGACTACACATCCAATGGTACCTTGCTGCCTACAAGCAGTGATTCCTAGACTGAATGTGCTTTTTGAAACTCATCATTGCCTACTCACAGGGCAAGTAAGTGTACAGACAGGAGTGGGATAGAAATATTTGAAATACAATGTGGAACTCAATTTTGATTTTAAATGTTGACCATAGATATACTTTAATGCTTCTGCTGTAAACTTTGAGGTTAAATTGCTGTACAGTGCCTACAGCTACAGATTAGTTTAAAAGCTTGATAGCTGCTTGCAAAGGATATGTAAAAACATGAATGCCCACTGCCTTGCCACAAGTTCACTTTAAACATTTTAACTTCGGACTTATATAACTTAAAGCTAACCTATTTGCTGCAGAAATTTTAATTAAGCACTGAAGGTTATTTAAACCAGGATGATACGGTGTACAATGGTGTAATACATTTAGGGTTCCAGTGGGTGTAACCTGTACTAAACAATTTTTTATGTCTTCTCATAAAGAGATTACCAAATTTATCAGTAATTCACACAAAGGCATGCTGCGATCCCTACTATTCAGTTGCCACTTGGTGCTGCTGTGCATACACTTGACTGCATATGGCCTGTATTTACCTCCATGGGTATGAGAGTGCGGGTCAGGTGACAGGACCTTTCCTTGAGCACAAAAATGTAGATTTGTGCAGATTGGACATAATTTGTAATGCTGCAATCCCCTTTGTGTTTTATAGCCTTTGTATACAATAGAGGTCAAAGCAGACTGTAGATACAGGCTAACATTATGACACTGGTAGCCTCTGACAGGGGTATCCATCCACAAAGATGCATCTGTTTTGCCAGTATCTAATAAACTTAAAGGGATCGTCAATCCAAAAGGCAAACCTGGCTCCAACTGTGACCAATTTCTGCTGAATCGGCTGAAAAACAATCTATGGATGGCCCTGTTGTCACCACCTGGCATGAAAAAAAAAATCTATTTTTTTAATTGACTTTTGTCGAAGGAGCCAGGTGGAAAATTGTCAGCTGAATAGTGACTGCATCCAATCCAAAACAATAGCCAGCAGGGGAGGTTCTCTAAAGATGTATAGCGTGGAAAGAGAATTCTATATGTGGATGGCTACAAGCCTCAGTTAACATCTTACCTGTCTGTAGAAGGAGATCCCTCTAGGTTTACCCACTGGTCATGCCCATTTCCAGGAAGTCTTTCTAGCACTGTTTTCTTCATGTTCAGAGAGACTGCAGCAAGGAGAGTCTCACACTTCTTGCTACAATCTCTGTGATGAGAATTGAAAACATCAGAGTATAGAGATTTCATGTAAGGGAGGGGATTTCAGCAACAGAATTTCAGTTTTATGTGAACAGACCCATTCTGTATGATTTTTATTGTGGTGATGCCTAGCCAAACCATGGCTTGATGTTCAGTAGCAATGCAACCAACCCAAGCTGATGTTAAATGGCCAGAGCAGTGGTCAGCATACAGCCGCTAATATTCAAAGGCAGCAGGCATTCTATAATCATGAAAATTTCGGCACTTGACATAGGATTGTTTCCTTCTCTCCAAAGAAAAGGGAACAATTCATTCACTGCTGCCAGAGAGATCTGCTTGTGACCTGTCTTCGATAAGACATGAGGTTCTCCCCTTCTCCCCTAAAAGAACAGGAGCCTCAATATTTTGCCCATTGAATACACTAGACCAGATGTTTTTTATTTTATGGCTTGTGGTCTAGAAAGTGGGTCACCGTGCCATTTTGGGTGAGTCATACCGATCCTCTGGTTTAATAGTTCAAAATTTCTATCTACACTGCCATGCTCTGCCATGTGTAAAACTTGCTGATTCAACACAATCAATCCAAATACATTTCCAAACGTTATTTTTTAATGGAAGCCACAGTGGTATTATTAGTTGATTAAATGTTTTCCATCCACCTCATTTACCAAGTGCAGTGTAGTCTTCCCCCCACCAAATTCTGATTCTGCCTAATCAGAGGCGTGGCCTATCCCTACTCCTTGGATCTGTTATGATAATGGGATTTTAGAAAGGACCACAAACCCAGTTGTCAGGTCTGAAACAGAGTATATAGCTAGACCACTCTTTCTCAACTTGTAGTTTACATAAGCCTCAGTAAATTTTTTACAGGTTCAGGGGTACTTCATGGTAAATTTTTTCCTGTAATCATTGCCAGTTTTATAAAATACTTATGTATTGGTTTAGTAGGCAGTGCCAGAAGACTGCACTTGCCCTCAGTCAGCTCCTCGATCATCCTGGCAGCCCCAAAGCCAAGGGAAGTCTTAAAATTGTAATAACGACTTGGCCTCACCTCCTTTTACCTTTAGTGACTCATAACTGGCCAAACAGTATGGTGAGTGGCATTCATAGTAATCATGAGACCCGAAAGTAGGTCATGAAGAATGGTTCTGGTTGTGACCTTACCTGACCCATTTATGCAGACTGAAATGACTGAGATTTCTCATGAAATCTGTCTGGACAGTTGATCAATGCCCTTGCCAAGTTCATGTTTGTAGTTAATTGAACTCTCAGTTTTAATATAGTCTGGAAAGCTTCAACAAACACTAATGAAATTGTAAGTTTTTAGGCCCAAATATGATCACTTATGACTGCTAAGATATAAATTAAAATTAGTTTACAGCTATAATTTCCTTTCATTTTTGGATATGTTATATATATATATATGTGTTTGGAGCTCACTGAAATTCAGATGATTGGAAATGACTGTACAAATCACGTAAAACCATCTCAAAATAAACGTTTGCCTAATTCTCTATATATGATAATTCCAATGATATTAGAACATCACAACTTTAAAGTGGAACTTTACTCTCTCTGTTTCAATCGTTTTTATAAAAAAATTTGTCAAGTGAGAACAAAAGGAGAACAAATTCAAAGCAGGACAACAAAACAATTTGTATATAGCTCTCTATACATGGTACAGTTGGTACACAAAAATAAAATAAAAGGGATCATAACAACGGGGTTGAACCATCCAGGAGGTCCAGTTTGGGTGCATACAAATAGAAAGACCAAACATGTAAAAAAAGAGATGAAAAACTCTACATGTCCATCAGCATTGTAATGAATAGAAGAGGTCCATCTAGAGAGATAACTTAACAGGTTCAACTATAAAAATTTGCAAGGCCTAAGGTGGAACTTCACTCTCTCAATCAACATTGAATATTTTAATCCTTATGCTGATGCATTAGTAAATAGATAGGAAAGTATATCATATTAACTTGTTTTCAACTCTTTTTTTTTAATTTCTTCAGTTACTTCCTGGTTTCTGGGCCTAGGCAAATGGTGTCATACATCCCAGGAGTCTTCAGGATGGGAGAAGGGATTTTCTCAGCTAAGCACACCTTCCTTCCTAAATGCCTGAGCTAAGGGCAGATGGATTCCAGGAAGTAAATGCTACATGAATCATCTGCCCTTACTCAAGATGGCTTTAGCCAGAAATGCTAGGGGGTGTTTTCAAAGTGATTTCTCAGCAAAATAAAGCATGGAGACATGGAGGATGGGGGAGTTTGCTTTGAATAATAAAAATGAATTAAATAGTGTTTTCGTTTGTGGTGCTCAGATGCAGTGTAGTTCTGCTTTGATGAGTCTTATCAAAAATCAGCCCATGCAAGGCTAGCCTAGAACCATCTACAGACATAATATGGCGCTGACTAGAGCATTGGCTTTTCCTCTCTTTCATCTGAGGCTTGGTGTGCAGGAAGAGGGAGTTAAAAGATGCTAAGGGGAAAGCAGATTCTGGTACTTATACTAGATATTATTTAAAAAATGAATGTAAATTCTTTAATGAATGGATAACTGGTTTCAATTGTATGGGGTTTTTTGATACTTCCCTGGAGTTCAGCTCAGCTGTTATGCTGGCCCCACACAGGCCAACTACCCAAACTCCCTCTGCATAGAAGTTATGTCTTCTTATTGACTGATTGGCAAGACAGTCTGGGTCACATTCAGAGCTGAACTTGTCGAAAACTACAGCTGCTAACTGTCTTACTATATTTTACAATTAGACTTTGAAAAATGCAGTGTTTGTCTATGGGAAAATGTATTTCTCTGCAGTAACCCAGTCAATCAAATAATGTGGTTAAAATATGTTTTTTAAAGGTCTGGTGGGACTACTCTATGTTACTACACGGAGGAGGTATTTTTCTTTCTTTAAGGGTCTCTCCAACTCCTTTTGATCTATGGCATAACGTGGCAAAAGGAGACTTGGCCATGCTTTATTAGGAAGAAGAGCAGATTAAAGGAACCTGGGTGGTCAGTAACCTCCACTCACAAGGTGTTGACTGTAAAAAGATGCCTTGCTTGCCTCTAACAGCATGTCTAGGTCCATGCACACATTCATCCTGGGCACCAGATTATCAGTGGTGTAGAATGAGTCATTCTTAACAGAATGTAGGTAGGTTAGACACTGACCATGTACGCACATAGCTTTGTTCTTTTTACCACAAGTGACCTGTATAGAACTCTGCGTCATGTTGAGTCTTGATCCCCTTTTTTCTTTTTTTTATTTAAGAACTGATGACCGTGATATAATGAGAAATATTCTTTCACTGAGTCATACACTTTAAAAGGTTTGGTGAATGGTAGTGCACTAAAGGCACACATTATTTACATTACAAAGTTCCCTTTTTATTACCTTCTGTATAAGGCAAGCTTCAGGATTCTTCTGTTTTCATGAGAACTCTTTGTACAGCCTTAATATAGAATCCTTCTTGTTCTATAGAAAAGTTTAATACCTAAATAAAAATGTGCGTTTGTATATTAGAGGGTCTACTGGTACACATTGTAATGGTACAATATTATACATATCTTGAAACATGTACCGGAATGGCAATCCTGACATATATAGTATTTCAGACATTTGTATGTAAGACTGGTTACTATAAAAAATAATACAAGTTCTGTTTAAATCTGAGCAGCCCACCAGAGCACACTAGGGCCCACCACACCTAGATTGACAAAAGTTGATTTCTCAACTGACTTTTGTTAAAGGAGCCGTGTAGACAATTGTCAGCTGATCAGATGCAGGCACTGTTTGGGTACTCTGACAGCTGGCAGTGCCAGCTGTCAGAATACTATAGCCCACAGCGGAAGAATTATCCATCTGCACTGTAATAGGGCGTACACACGGTCAGACTTTGTTCGGACATTCCGACAACAAAATCCATGGATTTTTTTCCGACGGATGTTGGCTCAAACTTGTCTTGCATACACACGGTCACACAAAGTTGTCGGAAAATCCGATCGTTCTAAACGCGGTGACGTAAAACACGTACGTCGGGACTATAAACGGGGCAGTGGCCAATAGCTTTCATCTCTTTATTTATTCTGAGCATGCGTGGCACTTTGTCCGTCGGATTTGTGTACACACGATCGGAATTTCCGACAACGGATTTTGTTGTCGGAAAATTTTATCTCCTGCTCTCCAACTTTGTGTGTCGGAAAATCCGATGGAAAATGTCCAATGGAGCCCACACATGGTCGGAATTTCCGACAACACGCTCCGATCGGACATTTTCCATCGGAAAATCCGACCGTGTGTACGGGGCATTAGTGTGGATAGAAAAATCTGTTTGAAATCTATATATGTGTAGCCATCTTGAGGTTGTTTGTCTTTCATGCTGTAACTTGTAAGTAACAGGCAAAACATTTTGTTTAACTGTAGAGTACCTTAAATAGAATGCAAACATTACAGCTGTAAAAATCAGTCAACATAAAGCACATTTTGCCAAGTGCTGTGTTTGTTGAAATATTGCAGGCCTCTTGAACCCATTGGGAAAGAGAGCCTTGACTGATGGGGGCATAACCAGGGTGGAGTATGGTGACTAGGAGTCACTGTGGATTGGTGGGGGGACGGGATGGGGTTGGGCCTGAGCTCACTAAGGTGATTGCCCCAGGGGATTCGGGGCTTTTTGTGAAGAAGAGTGGTAAGAGCTGCCCACCCTCCCGCCCTATTTATGGTTGGTACGTCACAGCTTGCTGCGGTTTTTGGTGACCTTGCCAGCAAAACATGGCGGTAAGAGGTACGCCCTTCATGCTAATTGGGAGATAGACGGCCGTCTCCCTTTTCACCAGTCGGAATTGAGTGCTCACAGTGCTACTGTGACTGGCACTGTGGAATGTTTAACTGTTATGCTCAAGTTGTTAAAGAGTTCAATTTAATAAAGCTGTGGCCTTGCCCTTTCCAACATGAATGGTGGTAAGTGGTCTTTATTGGATGGGAAGAAGGGGTAAGGTCTAAGTTTGGATGGATCATGGTATGGACCTGGGTTTATTGCACCTCAGCAGTCAAGATATTTATTATTATACAGGATGTATATAGCGCCAACTGTTTGCGCAGTGCTTTACAATGTTAGGGCAGACAGAACAAATACAATACAATTTAGTACAGGAGGAATCAGAGAGCCTTGCTCATTAGAGCTTACAATCTAGGAGGGAGGGTCAAGGGAAACAGAAGGGTAAAAAACTGTGGAGGATGATCTAATGAAGAAAATGAAAGTACAGTTGTTACGTGGAAACAGGATAGGCTTCTCTGAAGAGAAACGTTTTGCTGAGATGTCCTAAAAGTGGATAGATTTGGAGATAGTCTGACAGATTGGGGTAGGGAATTCCAGAGGATGGGAGAGGCTCGGAAGAAGTCCTGGAGGTGAGTATGGGAGGAGGTGATGAGGGAGCTAGAGAGCAGGAGGTCTTGGGAGGAACAAAGAGGACAATTTGGTTGGTATTTTGAGACTAGGCTAGTGACATGGTAGCTGGGGCAGAGTTGTGGATGATAGAGTTGACTAAATATTTTAAAGTAACAAGAAACAATTATTGTTGGATTACCTTATCAGTGTTCTGCTGCTTCTTCATTGTCCAATCAGCAGGCTGGGGACTTTGGCTAGAGTTCTTGACCAGGCTATCCTGAGCACAGTACTCCAAAAAGTGAGGCAGGTATAGCAAATCTTCTTATGTTGATTACCTGGGTTTAGGCTTTGAATATGCATTCACTAATACACAGACATGGAGTCATGTTTAATATACAGTATGATTGAATGAAAGTCATCAAACTGTTAATGGTGACCCCCAACATTTACCTTTAGCCTGGTGCAGACCAAGATGCAAATAGTCTGCTTTCCAGCATTATTATGTAGCTCACATCCTGACACTTTGGCATAGGTAGGAACCTCCCTCCCCACCCTATCACAATGCAATAGTTTGCCGGACTCATGATATTAAACTTCCTTTCCTATCCTTTCTGCTTCTACTCTTGATGTACATCCTTAACCACTTCAGCCCCGGAAGATTTGGCTGCTCAATGACCAGGCCATTTTTTGCAATACGGCACTGCGTCACTTTAACTGACAATTGCCCGGTCGTGCGACACTGTATCCAGACAAAATTGACGTCCTTTTTTTCCCACTAATAGATCTTTCTTTTGGTGGTATTTGATCACCTCTGCAGTTTTTATGTTTGCGCTATAAACAAAAGAAGAGCAACAATTTTGAAAAAAACACAATATCTTTTACTTTTTGCCATAATAAACATCCCATATTTAAAAAAAAAAAAAAATGTTTCCTCAGTTTAGACCGATATGTATTCTTCTACATATTTTTGGTAAAAAAAAATCGCAATAAGCGTATATTGATTAGTTTGCGCAAAAGTTATAGCGCCTACAAAATAGGGGATAGATTTATGGCAGTTTTATTATTATTAATTTTTTTTACTAGCAATGGCGGTGACAAATTGGACACTTTTGACACATTTTTGGGACCATTGACAATTATACAGTGATCAGTGCTATAAAGATGCACTGATTACTGTATAAATGTCACTGTCATGGAAGGGGTTAACACTAGGAGGGCGATCAAGGGGTTAACTGTGTTCCCTAGATGTGTTCTAACTGTAGGGGGGATGGGACTGACTAGAGGAAGAGAGAGATCGTTGTTCATACTTAGTATGAACACACGATCTGTCTCCTCTCCCCTGAGAGAACCGGGATCTGTGTGTTTACACACACAGATCCCGGTTCTCGCTCTGTCACGAGCGATCGTGGATGCCCGGCGGTCATCGCGCCCGCCGGGCATTCGCATTGGCTCCGGGCACACGCTGCGGGCGTGCGCCCCTAGTGGCCAAAAGGCGAAGCAGCGTAAGGTAACTTCGATTTGCCCAGCTGAGCCAACCTGACGCAGTAAAACTGCGGCGGCTGGTCTGGAAATGGTTAAAGTGACTGTAAAGTCTTGTGTTTTTTTAGTTAAAAATAACAAACATGTCATAATTACCTGCTCTGTGCAGTGGATTTGCACAGAGCAGCCCGAATCCTCCTCTTCTTGGTTTCCTCTTAAGTGCTCCTGGCCCTTTCCTCCTGCTGAGTGCTCCCACAGCAAGCAGCTTGTTATGGGGGGATCCAAACTGAGCCACATTATCCATTCAGACACTGATCGGCCCCGCCTGCTTTCTCTCCTCATTGGCTGACTGACTTTGATTGACAGCAGTGGGAGCCAATGGCGCCATGCTGCTGTCTCAGCCAATTAAGAGGGAGTCTCGGGCAGCCAAGACAATCCTACAACATCGCTGGATCTAGATGGGGCTCAGGTAAGTATTAGGGGGCTGAGGGGGGCTGCTGCACGCAGAAGGCTTTTTATCTTAATGCATAGAATGCAATAAGATAAAAAAACCCTCTGCCTTTACAATCACTTTAACTTCAGCATCTCTTTTCCCACATCCTTCAATTCTCCATGTTTAACTAGCCAATACTTGGCAGAGTTCACAACCACTGCACATGATAAAGTTTAAAGCCGGCCATACATGGGTCCAATTCTTTTCTGTAGCAACATGAGGTGAAATTGAAAGCTCAGTTGGCTGAATTTCGAAATCAATGGTGGCACAATCAGATCACAAAACGCACTAAATTTCAGATTTTCGAAAGAAAATTTGTTCAGAATTCATGTATGGCCTGCATTAATCATGTTTTTACTTTGTTCTACAAATAGTAAAATGTTTGGCACACTAAAGCTGGATACATATTATTCAATTTTTGTTGTTCAATTTCCTTTAGATTTACTTTCATCTCTGTAGAGCAAGGGCCTGTCTGATTGCATACAATTTGAAAGTGTTTAGGTTTGACCTCTCATTATATGGTTTTGGTAAATCTAAAGGAAAGTTGTAGAAGAAAATTGTATAAAAACTGTATGGTGCGTAGGCAACTTAAGGAATATCCTAGGGGACAGAGACATGGATTCAGACCCCCATCATCACCCCCCAAGGTTTGGTGAGGGTGAATGGTTTCCTATAGCCCCTTTTTACACTTCAGACAATATGGTGTCATTTTATACTTGTCAGATAGGTCCTAGGATCTCCTTGGCTGTTGGTACATGGTATTCCTTGTTTCTGGTATTTCTGTTTATCTATTTCCCCCTTTTTTATATGTCCTTATTGGAACATTTTTGACACTGTAATCCAATCTTTCCTTAAATTTGCGCTGAAGTTACTGTCTACAGTGTATTGACACCTAACCAGATATAATGGCGTAGTGCTCATAAGTAATCTTGTATTGTACAAACGATTTACTCTGCCATGCATTTATTCTGTTGCTCTTCCAGAGACTGTCAGATAAAAATAAACCTTGAAAAGACTAAAGTGCCTTGTGTGCAACTTTCTATTTTCCCAACAATAAGTTAAAGATAACGCCTTGAGAAGTGAAATGCTAGCCTGCCACAACATTCTTTGGAGGATCATGATCATCTTCAACCTCTCACAGAGGAGGAATGTTAAGCTGGCCATACATGGAATAAAATGTGGCTGGTTCAGCAGGAACTTGCTGAATTTCGATCCAGGTGTAGCCCTCTCTGGGCAATAGAAGCCAGTCATTAGACCAGCTTCTGTTGTACGGTCTCGCTGGAAAACCAGCATTTGATCAGCACATGCAGCCAATGGGCTACAGCGCTGATCAGTGTATTCTGATGACGAGCGAGGGTTTGCTGTCAGAATGCAAAGACACAGCGGGGAGGAATTTCCCCATCCTCCTTGAATATGTGGATGAGGAAATCGATTCAGTTTTTTTTTTTGTTCAGCCAGCTGGCTAAACAAACAAAAATGAGCCATGTATGCTTTACACTAATTATTGTAAACAGAGGCAGCATTTGATCTTAATGTGCAGAACTACTCTTTAAATGTAGAGGCCACCAAACAAGAGATAGATTTATGTTCTCTAAACTACATAAAGCCTAATGAATTCTCTCCATAAGGCAGGCCATGGATGATGCGATTTTCTATCTGCAACCGCGGGTTGCAGGAAAGAAAATTGCTTATTCCACCATCAGCACTGTCAGTGTTGATGGGGGAATCCCTCCCGTGGAGCTTTTTGTGTTCTCCCGGTTGGGGGAGCAGGAAGCCATCCTTGCCGGGAGCACACAGTAATTATTGCTAGCAACTATAGCAGCTGGCAATAATCGCATGTAAAAATCTCAATTGGTTAGTTTTGAAGCTCAATGCTGCCCTCTTTAACCATGTTGCCCTAAGCACTGACCCATGAGTGTCATTATTGTACATATAGCCCTGCCTACCTCCGTTCACCTTCTGTCTATGGTCCCTTTACAAAAATCTCCCTCAAAAGGAGACCAAAACAGTAATAAAAACCCAAGAGGTTCTAAACCTCCCTGTTTTATTTAAAACAAAACATTTTAGCTGGAGTTAGGATTTAAGGGGGATCAAAAGACTATGTACAATTTGGCAAGTCTAAATTTGTACTACTTCAGGGTATCAGCCCCCGAACAATGTAATATATAGGTCGAAAATCCTCATGGTAACCAGTTTGCTATTATTTTTCATTTTATAAACTGTACTAGAAAAATGATCGTTGGATGTTTTTGGCATGAAGTATATTTTTGTTTGCCTTTTTTTCTCCCTGTAATGTTGGTAAAACATGTTTCTTATCTTTATATGCTTTTGGCATACCTTCAGGGGGATGAAAATGGTAATAGTTAGCATCTGCTATGACATAATACAACCGCACCTTATATCGTCATGAGGAAAATGAAATACTGGGAGAGTTGCTCACTGGGGACTTGAACATATCTTCACTGACACACCTTTACTATTTACTGGAATGCATGTTGTAAAATCACTGTGATATCAAGTGCAGTTGTAAGGAATTTAATGGTAAATGTTGCCTCTTTATGTACATCAAAAAATAGTTGTTATAGGATATAACTCAGGCTTCTATGGATTATTTATAGGACAACACCCCTACAAACTATTGTACACAGCCCTGTACAGTATCACAGCACCATGTCCCCTCCTGTAGATACTAGTTTCCTAGCTGTAATGCTGATCCAGTGGCATCACTACATTCTAAGAAATGGACCTAGAACAAGTAAATGCTGATATTTCCAATTTGCTTGCTTGTTCCAGGACCTGTGATTTAGAAAGTCTTTAAACCAGAGCAAGCAACTAGCATTTTCCGGAGGTCAACAATGGCATCCTCCATAGATCTCTTATGGCGCGTACACACGAGCAGACTTTACGCCGGACTTTATGACAGACTTTATGACGGACTTTCCGAATGAACGGACTTGCCTACACACATTTCACCAAAGTCCGTCTAATTCGTACGTGATGACGTACGACCGGACTAAAACAAGGAAGTTCATAGCCAGTAGCCAATAGCTGCCCTAGCGTGGCTTTTTGTCCGTCGAACTAGCATACAGACGAGCAGACTTTTCGACCGGACTCGAGTTCGACGGATAGATTTAAAACATGTTTCATTTCTAGGTCCGTCGAACTTTTGAGAAAACAAAGTCCGCTGGAGCCCACACACGATCGAATTGTCCGACGAAATCCCATCCGCCGGGCAAAGTCTGCCGTAAAGTCCGCTCGTGTGTACGTGGCATTAGTATAGGTTTTCTTGAACATATTTCGTCCACTTCAGTTTTTCTGAAGTTATAGTATTTGCTGTACAATATAGACTGTCATATAACCATACAGAGATGCCATTATTAGAGGTACTGGGTGAGTGTAGAAATATCTCCCAACTGTCTCTTACTTGGAGGGACTGTGCCCCTTTTGGAACCAAATCCCTTTGTCCTTCATTCCTCCTCAGTTGTCCTCTTAGTGGTGTAAAGTACATATCTCTATGAAAATATACTAGGGCTGAAAACAATCTGTGGTAAGTCGCTTTCCAAAGGGCTGTATAGCAGCAGCTGGCAGGAGATGCTACTGCTGCCTTCCGCTGTCTTTTTTTTATACTTTTCTTCTTTACAACTTTGCAACTTTACTTTGCAGAACCAAGCTGCAACTGTGAGCTAAGTGTGTCTTATTCGCATTTGTGGTGTAGTGTGGCCTTGTTGATCTCAATGGGTGAATTTGACCTCACTCTGCATCCTGAATAAAAGTTGCATTGAATGTGTTTTACATTTACATCATTGCTTACTAGGACAAAGGCTGCAGGCATCCTAGCAGTCAATGAATCACACTAAGTTTTTGGGGGCTGGAGCCTAACGGGGAACTCTGAGAGACTAGTTCCCCTTCAGGTCTGTTTTACCTGAGATTGACAGTGAATGGCGGTGTGCAGATTCCATATTTCTATATTTTTTTTTATTCAGTTCAATAGTGGCCTTGAAATCCATCCACTGCCACCCACTGTCATCCACAGGATTGACAGCCGATATTTAGTTCAATAGGCTTTAGAATCTGCCAACTGCGCTGTCAATCAGAGCAAGGTGGACCTGATGGGGAACTAATCTCAGAGTTCCTCATCCACCCAACAACTAATATTCACAGCTGCTGCGCTGGTTGGGTGGGCGGAGCCTGATAGGGAACCCTGAGACTAGTTCAACATCAGGTTTGCCTTGTTTGTGATTGACAGCGCAGTTGGCAGCCTGGTGGACTAAATATCGGCTATCAATTCACCTACTGCTATGTGCTGTCAAATAAAAGTAAGGAGGCTCTGATAGGGAACTAGTCTCCCAGTTCCCTATCAGGCTCTGATTACCCCTACTACAAATCTCCTCCTCCATGTGACTGTCAGTGTGCAGTGGCCGGGGAGGGAGTGCACTATGGAACAAGTGTACTGTATGGACTCTCCTTCCTCAGTGCAGACAAGGATAGATTCATGTTCCTGTCTCTGACAGGTACGTGAATAGGGTGCAAGCACCAACATATTCGGTGCTGTGCCATGAAGTAATTCTAAAGGGTGTGTATGACACCATTTATGAGTTCCCCGGATTCATAAATGTCCCCCATTGTAAGGAATAGTGTGGGTAGTATTAGTGGTAAGATCTAAAAGCTGGAAAGCACAAGAAAGGTACTTTCCAAGCACCAGTAAACCACTTCTCTCACTCCGCTCATTATCATTTATTTATTTCAGGAACTTATATAGCGCCTTCAATTTACGCAGCGCTTTACATATATATATTGTACATTCACATCAGTTCCTACCCTCAAGGAGCTTACAATCTAAGGTCCCTAACTCACATTCATACATACATACTAGGCCCAATTTAGACAGTGTGACAATGTGAAGTCAGCCTAAAATGTGTCAGGTGTCATCTGTATGCCATTGTGGACATTTTCTCGTCACTTCACCTGGAAATCTCTCTAACCTGAGGGAAATTACTTCATAGTTGTCACCATATCAGGTGTCACCATTAAAAGATTTACCCTCTTTCATTGTTCTGGTGACAATTAAACATTTTAGATTTTCCCCACTTTCTGTCCTGATGATAATGACCGCCAGAAGAACTACTAGGGCAAATAGAGAGAGTGCATCTCCACAATGAGGACACAGCCGGTGATAAAAACCCATCAAAGCTTCAATGCCATCATTGCTCTTTCATTAAAAAAAAGAGAGAGTGCTTTAGATACATTTAAATCTCATAGTATGTAGTTATGAGAAGAAGCAATGTTGATGCAATATTTTTACCTTTACCTTTTACCTGGATTCTTTTAAAAAAGTCAAATGAAAAACTGACTTTTTTTGAGCCGAGTGATGCCGACAGGACCAACCACAGGTTGAAATGTGACCAATTCAACAGGAATCTTAAATCTTAAATTCAAGAAGCATATGCATACCTCTCAGCTGTCTGAGATGGAAAAGAAGGAGAGTTTTTATCACAAATTATGTAGACAAATGACACATCTCTGCAATATCCCACTCTACATGGACCATATAGAATTATGCAAAAAAATGATTTGTTAAACCATAAAGTGTTTCTATCCCACTACTTTCTTTTATACTGGCTTTTCAAAATAACAAATGCAGTAATATAGAGGTTGGATGACAGGTGTAGGGTCTATTTCTAAAAAAAAAAATGCATTTCCTGTCTGATCCCTGTAAAGCTGCAGCCGTCCAATCCCCCTAATGTGTATGTTATGTTTATTTTCTGTGATTGTCAGTTCCATTTAGTGGCCATAATGCAATATTTTTCTGATTGAGGTATTTTGGAAAAATACCACATTATATCCACTAGCTGAAAATCATAAGAAAAAAACATACTAGATACATTACGGGGATTATTCACAAAGTCTGGGCAAATGCTGAGACAATCACATACTATAAAAAGACCCCCTCGGTGTAGTTTTACTCATTGGGTAATTAAAGGATGAGTGCACTTTAAGACAAATTGCACTTATTGTTTTACCTTCTTTCTGTGGCCTAACCTAACCTGGCTGTGCATTACAGCTCCATAAACTTCTATGGGGTTAAGGCTGTAGACAAAGAAAGGCGGTCCTATAGAATTCTATGGGGCTGTAATGCGCAACTGCGGCCAACATGTATAAGAACACCAGAGGCCATGGTTATCAGATCAAGCTAAGTATACATCTGTGGAGGGGGAGGGTGGGTTTGGTTAGGTCATGGTATAAAGGATAAGTGTAGTTTGTGTTATTTACGTATCCTTTAAATACTTACTGTTATAGAGGTTTATAAACAAAGCAAAAAGGAGGGACATCTGAGGAGGAAAAATGGACAGAAATATTTTGGTTCTAAAAGAGGGACAGTCCCTCAAAATCAGGGACAATTGATAGCTATGGCGTATGGCTATCTTAAATAAAGAGAATTGTATTTGGTAGTGATAGGTAAGGCAACCCATACATGAGCCAGTTTTTTTTTGTTCAACCTGCAGGTTAAAGGAAAAATACTGACCCAATTTCCCCATCCACACACTTGATGTGGATGCAGGAGTCTTCTGCGTTGTGTCTTTGTATTCTGACAGCAAGGAGACTTCACTATAATCTGCCGTGCTGATCGAGCAAAAATGTTCTAAAAAGGCGGTTGAATGGAAGTTGGTGGTAGATCGACTTCTGTTCAACCACAGTGCCCACACATGGATCAAAATTTGACCAGTTCCTGTTGAACTGGCTGAATTTTAATCCATGTATGGGACCTAATATGTAAAGTTTTTTATTAATTCAAAAACAAAAGTCCTAAAGCATTTAAACAGAACAAAAAATGCTGATGGATTGTAAGGTGATAGGACAGTAGTATGTGGAAATAGTGCTGCAGGGTAGATGTATAAGAAAGATTCACAGGTCTCTGGCCGGTGTGTAGTTTCTGCAGTCTAAACTCAGACTCCACTTATTATTTGTGGCTTGTCAGGATCTGCACTCCTGCAGGTCGAAACCTGCACTTCATTGTGAGCCAGCATAAAACATGAAGAGCAGAGTGGAATCAGAATTACTGAGGATAGTAAAAACACACGTGCATAGAAAGCAGATTGAGGGTCTGGTTTTTGTTAGCCACTGCCTTGAAGGAAGCACTGGAAGTAACAATAATTGTCGTAGGCTTTTTTTCTATCAGGAACAGCTTACAAAATACAAAAGGATGTTGCCTTTTCCACGTACCATGGTAGTTTGTAATTGAGCAACATTTCTGCAATTATTTACTCTGATGCTGTGTATATGTTTATCCAAAACTTTTTGGTTTTGTTTCCTTTGTCTGTGTCCTGTTGGGGAGATTTACTTTAACTTCCTGTCCAGTGAAATTTTTGGTTAGACAAACACTTTAAAAGAGAAGTATGGACTTAGAAAAAAACAAACATATTCACCTAGGTGGATGCTGCCTCTGTCCCCCACCGGCTCTGCAGTGAGAACTGAGCAATCCAACACCGCTGATCGCTTAGTTCTCCCCTTCCTCTCTGAGCTCACTGGAATGCTGGGCTGTGAATGTAGCAGAAGGCGCTCGCGCAGGCTGTCAGCAGATCCCCGAGGGGCTGAGCCAGGTGCCGATTTTGACATCTGGGTAGATACCGACCATATGGCCTTGACCTGGACTGACGTCAGCTGAAAGCAGACTTTAACCCGCTGTCAGCTGGAAACCTGTGACCTGTGACCTGTGACCTACAGGAGATATATAGCCAAAATAGATTTGGCTATTCTTCTCCTTTAAAAGGTCAACCCAAGCTAAAACTTTGAATTTCTTATAGCCCTGTTTTCTGTCTATGCAATATAGTATCAAATGGACAGGAAATGATGGGAAATCTTTCCAGTGGAGACACACTTTTTTCAGAAGATTGGTGAAAGGCTAGGAATAAGGATGAGATTGTGTTTGGTCCGAACTCATGTTCAGCTGAACCTATAAGGAAGCTCTTGGTGCCAACCCAATCAGCTGTGGTGGAGACATTTCCTGCCCCACAGCTGCATGTGCACAAAGGGGTGGGGATGCTGATGACATCATTGACCTGATTTGATCTCATGGCCACATAAGATCAATTTACATTGACCTAATAAGGTCATGAGTCCAAAATAGGTCAATAATGCCTCACATATCCCTACCCCTTTGTATATGTGCAGCTGAGGAGCAGAAAATGCCTCCCCAACAGCCAAATGAGCCAAAACTGAAAGCTTCCTTACATGTGTGGGCCAAACCCAAAATCATCCCTAGTTAGGAACTCTCTGAGGCTGCTATTGCTGTCAGTGCCCTCCTCTTCCTCTCATTTCTTGTCCTGAGGTCAGAGGGATAGCATTTGAGAAAAATCTTTCTAGTGGAGTCACAGAGAGCAATTTAAAAAATTCACAGACATTCTAATCCTTTCCATCTCTATTTAAAGAAACTCTGACTCAAAAATGAAAGTCTCAATAATCAATGTCCCTGGGAAGATAAAGAGTAAGTATTTACCACTGCTGTCACTGAATGCCACTGTGATAAAGAGAAATCGGTGATCAAAGTATCTTATAAACTGACACTTCCAAAAAAGTTGATCTCCTGTGCCCCCTGTTGCACTCAGTGATTTCTTCCACTATCTAGAAATGAGAAAATGTTATAAATACACTTCTAAGACAGTGTAAAGTAGCATTTTATTATTATTTTATTATAGTGTAGAGTACCAGACTTCTTATAAATATATGCACAACCCTTGAAACAAAAATTGGCAGATTTGGATTCAAAAAATATAATACAGGCCCTTTAAGATAAGCTATTTGTAATAATTCCCTTGTTTTTATGGGCAAAAATGTAATTGATTAATTCCTCTGAATTTGGAAACATTATATACAGTATAAGCATGGAGAATCTGCTGCAGTTTCCAATAACTAAACACAGCCTGGCTGGAACATACATATGGCAGAGATAGGCAAAATAATTGTCAAGGTGGGGAGCAGACTGGAAATAGCATTAAAAGGGGTAGCAACCTCTTAATTAGCATTATTGCCTCAGCCAAGCAGTGGGTAGTGTTCTGTGGTGTTGTGGCTGTACATAATAAGCTATGTTGGTTCTTGATTTGTGTCTGGATGTCTGCTGAGATGTGGAAATGTCTACGCATATAATTCTTTCTCTAAGCAATTGGAGCTTCTTTCTCTCTTTACAGGAAAGTATGCAGGTGTTCAGCTTACTAATACATGGCTAATGCCATGTACACATGGGCAGCCTTTTCAGCATCAAACGTCCGACGGTCTTTCAGACGGACTTTCGACGGAGTTACGACAGACTTACGAACAACCGGACTTGCCCACACATGAATAGACTAAAGTCCATTCAAAAGTCCTAAAGTCCGTTGGTTTGAACGTGATGACGTACGACTGGACTAGAATAAGGAAGTTCATAGGCAGTAGCCAATAGCTGCCCTTGCGTCCTTTTTTGTCCGTCAGACTAGCATACAGATGAACGGATTTTTCGATCGGACTCGAGTCCGTCGGAAAGATTTGGAACATGTTCTAAATCTAAAATCCGTCTGATTTTCGACAGAAAAAGTCAGCTGAAGGTCCGATGAAGCCCCCACACGGTCGGATTGTCCGACGGATTCGTTCCGTCGGACCAGTCCGGTCGAAAAGTCCACCCGTGTGTACACGGCATAAGTAGCCAGGTCTGTGCACATGGAATGCAATTACTATACTATTTTGTGCATTTTTGTTTATTATCAGTAATATGGTGTATTTCTTCAAGACTGTAATCTTAAAGAGATTAGGCTGGGTAGAAATGTTTCTTCTGTACCACATTCTATAAAACAGAAGCAGAAGCCCTGGGTAATGAGCAGAGACAAGCAAAAAATTTGCAAACCTTTCAAGCATGCCAAATCCCTTGTAATATAAACACATATCTCTAAAAATTCTGCCCATACAATCATTCACACTGCATTTCTAAATTCTTTGACTGCTCATGCATGTCACCAAAAATTACACAAGCCAAAAGAAGTGATCAGATGCATTGGTGGTTTCTACAAAGATGCACAAAAATCTACCCATCTATATTTTTCTATGGTAGCTGTACGTAGCTATATGAGTGTATATATGCAAGTATGTGCATAATTATTCGTATGAGTATAGGTGTACAACTATCCACAAATACAGGAACAGCAAAGCACTAACCAACTTTTTCAAATTTAATGGTTCTTTTTCAGAGCTTAATTATAAAATAGGTAATAGACTTTAATAGGTGGAGCTTAGATAGACATGCATACTAGAAATTTATATACAGAACAAATGGGGATGGCAAAGCTTTTTTATCCATTGTATTCCCCACTTGAGTAATTCTTCCATGTTTTTTTAACTGATGGAATCACCTGTAGGTCTGGAGCTGGGGCTCAGTGCCATATACTGTACATTACTACTATGTTTGTATAAATGTAAAGCTTTAGGTGGCCACTAATGTTATTCATAGATTGGCTCCCTTGGCACCGTAGGCACTGGCAGTGCTTAAAGTGATTGTCAATGATAACCTTGTAAAACAACCCATTCAGTTTAAAATAGAAATTAAAGGCAAAACATTTTTGTATAGATATAAAAAAAACTTAAATACCTTTTTAACATTTTTGATAAGTGATCACATTCCCTCGGTTCTCAGCTGCATAAGGGCTGGGGGAGGAGGTGAAGCAGCAGGACACTGATCTTTCCAGTGAATGGCTGTGCAGCGGGGGCGTGTCAGGACAAGTCTGATCATTGAAGAAGAGCACACAGTTCCCGGCATAGCTAGAGAACTGACTACAGTGTGCTCTCCTACTTAGTGTGGTCAGTTTTTAATTAGAAAGCAGAGGGACTGGCAGGAACACCAGGGATTTTACATAAAGGAAGCAATACAAAGAGATTAGGATACTTTATCATACAAGTTCATAGTACAGCAGGCATATCTAAGGAATGTGAAGTGTTGGAGTAACAAACGCTTTAAGTTCATAATATATGCTAATATACCATTTACACTATACTATGCAAATGGACAGTTCACAGAATAACAATTTTAGTAATATTTATCTGGGATTCGGATGGGGTTTTCTATAAGTTCTTGTATGGTTTGATTGTTGATAGAAAGGTTGTTGGATCAAAAAAATGCAGAAAATATGACTTAATGGAACCATAGAAAAAATAACTATCGCGGCCGCTTAAGCTGGCTATAGATAGTTTGAATACTGTCCAGCTCAGCAGGGATCGGCTGAGATTTGAACCATCTATGGGCAAGCTGAATGTCCCCAAGTTGATTCATCCAGCATGTTGGACTTTTAAAACAACCAAGGAAAAGGAATTCCCAAATAAAAGCAAGTGGTCCAAACACAATCTGCCAAAAAACAATATGTTTATTAAGCTACAAAACACCACACAATATTACAAAAAATTGGGCAATAAAGGGAATATGTCAAATGACCAGATTAAAATTGATAACGTTATCATTAAAAACACCGGAGCCGCGGCCAAGCATACCCCATACACACACCAATCACAACAGCAATTCCTACTACATTGGACAATATCGTATACAAGGAGACCTCAAATCAGTCCAAGTGTAGGTAGTGAGGTGGTATGGGCGTATGGGTGGATGAATGGATATAAATTGGAACCTATTGGCAGTCCGGGAACTCGTCCCAATGTGGGTAAACAGTTGAATTGGTCGGCTGTGGCTGCTGAAGGTGATTGGAGCCAAGGATATGCAGGCAGAGCAGTAGTATTAGTGAAAGGCAGGTAGGGGGAGCAGGTAGGGGGGGCATAAACGACTCAGACTGTATGAACTTATATAATTGGAGTGATACTTCTCTCACCAAGTGAATCAGCCGATCATGAAGTCGTGCGCTCTACCCCAAGTGGTGGCTTGTAAGTGCCAAAGCAAGCTGCATATGCCTTTGCCGTCAGGTTGAAAATGTCCCGTTCTGTAGGCACCTTCAGTAAGATGATAGAGGCCGGCCGTCAGCTGTAGATTCCCGATCATCCATTCAAAGCACCATGGACTCGCGGTTCCGGGATGACATGCTGACGTCACGTGCTGACGTCACGTGCTGACGCGTTTCACCAGCCAATCACCGCTGGTTTCCTCAGAGCCATGTTGGACTTTTATATGTGATTATTGCCAGCGGCTATAGCTGCTAGCAATAATCACTGTGTTTTCCCATCAGGGACGGCTCCCAATGCACCCCTCCCCTTCCAGGAGAAAACAATAGCTCAGTGGGAGGGATTCCCCCATCAACACTGATTGTATTGATAAGGGAATCGAGCGATCTATGGCCAACTTTGGGCTGGCCATACATGGAGTGAATTTCTTTCCTGCAACCACAGGTAGAAATCCAAGCTGTCGTGCCATTTTCTTCTCCCTGGCGTGGTGGCCAGGGAGGATAGGGGAAGCTGTCCCCACTGGGAGAAGACATTGATTATTGCTAGCGGCTGTAGCAGCCGCTAGCGTTAATCGCAAGAGAATCCGGCAGGCTGGTTATACCCAAGTTGATCGATCAATCAATTTGGTACATTCAGCTTGCTTATTAATGAGTTTCGGCTGGTTCCTGCTGAACTGGCTGAGATTCGAACCATGTATTGCCATCTAGTTTGTTATAGGCTTGTACCTCTGGGCAATAGCTGATAGGGAACAATGGGACATGAAGAGTGAGGAGGGTACATGCAATCACTTGATGATATCATGTGTATAATTGTGAGCAAGTGATTGTTGGTCCTGTTAGGGAAAGCTGGGCACTCCTAACGTACGAGTGAGGGAAAGCTTTCAGTATACATAATGAAGGAAGGAAACGCACAAGATTGTCTCAGGAAGTGCCAATGGTCAAACACCAAAGGAGGAAGTCTTCTAAGAACGGGGGTCAAAAACATGTTAGCAAGACAACAATATCACAGAAATAGAGACTGAAAGAAAAACAACCAGAAGTTGTGTCATCAGAAAAGGCCTCTGTGTTGGGGGTGGTGGCATGAGAATGTCTAGTCTTTGTCAGAGATCCTGGTGATGGAATTGTGAATCTGACACTCCCAGGATGTGTTCCCTCACTGATGACATGCCAGAGACAGTTAGATAATAAAACAAAGGGACTGTAAAAGCTTTATCCCATCCACTTATAAGCTTTACTGGTTAAAGCATAATGCAAGCTGAACCCAGGAAAGGTCAAACTAGAAGCAAACTAATGCAGAACCACGCTGCATCTGAACACCGCAAACCAACAAAGCTAGTCAATTCATTTTTAACATTAAAAGCAAACTCAACCATTCATTCATGTCGCCATGCTTTATTTTGCTAAAAATCACTTTGAAAAACACCGCCCTAGCATTTCTATCCGTGGCCATCTTGAGTAACAGCTGATGAATCATTTACCATTTACTTCCTAGAATCCGCCTGCCCAGGCAGGCAAAAAGGGTGTGCTTAGCTGAGAAAAAACCCTCCAACCCTTTTGTAGACTTTTGGGATAAATTACCGTATATACTCGAGTATAAGTCATTCCGAGTATAAGTCGAGGCCCTAATTTACCACAAAAAAAATGGGAAAAACTTATTGACCCGAGTATAAGACGAGGGTGAGAAATGCACAGCTACTGTAAGTGGAAAAGAGGGTCATCAATGCCCATTTGCAGCATCACTGTGCCCATTTGCATGCCTCACTGTGCCCATTTGCAGCCATAGGTCCCCTGAACTTCAAACTTGGTAGTTAAGGGTTCCTAGATGCCTCCTAGCTGCAGCCAAAATTTGGGGTCTCTGAACCCAAAGGGTCCCGAAATGACATTGCTGCAGATGGACACAGTTGACCGAATTTGGGGCCCCATATCTCGGGGCCACTTAGTGCTAAGAACCCCAAATTTGGTGTGCAAACTCAGTGGAACAAGCACCATAACATTTCCAAAGCTGGGGTTTCTAACACCAAGTGGCCCCGAGATACAGGGCCCCAAAAATCAGTTCAGAAAATGTCAAGCACTTTTCTGCAGCAGAGAATGACATTTTCCAAACCGGATTTGGGGCCCCGTATCTCAGGGCCACCTGGTGCTAGGAACCCCAGCTTTGGATATGTTATGGTACCAGTTCCACTGGGTTTGCAAACCAAATTTGGGGTTCCTAGCTCCAAGTGGCCCTGAGATATTGGGCCCCAAATTCGGTTCAGAAAATGTCAAGCACTTTTCTGCAGCAGAGAATGACATTTTCCGAACCGATTTTGGGGCCCCGTATCTCGGGGCCACTTAGTGCTAGGAACTTCAGCTTTGGCTATGTTATGGTACCAGTTCCACTGGGTTTGTACACCAAATTTGGAGTTCCTAGCACCAAGTGGCCCTGAGATATGGGGCCCCAAAATCGGTTCAGAAAATGTCAAGCACTTTTCTGCAGAAAAGTGCTTGACTCGAGTATAAGTCGAGGGGGGCACTTTCAGCACAAAAAAATGTGTTGAAAAATTCGACTTATACTCGAGTATATACGGGTACATAATTTGCCTAGGCCTGGAAACCAGGAAGTAACTTAAGAAATGTTAAAAAAAAGATTCAAAACAAGTAAATATGATATACAGTATATTACAAAAGTGAGTACACCCCTCACATTTTTGTTTTTTTATTTTTTTTTATTATTAAATTTGACATGTCCATTAAAACAACCTTCATAACACATTTATATTTATCACAAAAAGTCAACACATCTTGATCTACTTCCCAATCACCCCTCCCCCCCCCAAAAAAAAAAGAAAAAGAAGAAAAAATCCCCTCTCCCCCCTCCCTCCATCCCTCCTCCAAATATCTTATATTAAATGTGTTCCCAATTCACCCAAGCCAAGGAGAAAAAAAAAAATTAAGAGGATTCTATGAGCCATGACCATATCACCCTTAACACCCCCAAAAAAAAAAAAAAGACAAGAAGAAGAGCCATAATCTACCCCTTCCTATCTATAGTGAATATACACCTCATCTTCCTTTAACTATATCTACTCCTTCTACTCCTTCTAACCCCCTTCCTATATATCCATCTTCCTTTACCCTTCCCCCCTATGTGCTCTGTCCCCTCTTCCCATTATTAAATCCCACCTTCCTCAACATCAAGTGCAACACTCCTTCCCCCTACCTATATCCCCCAGAGAAATGGAAGAAAGAGGGGAGAAAGGGAGGTAGAAGGGAAAAAACAAAAACAAAAAAAAGCCCTCTCCTCCTCCCCCCCAGGGGCAACCGTATCCGAGCCCAGATACCACGCGACTTTATATATTATTACTCTACACGATCTCTATAGAGCATTGTTCCCAGCTTGCCCATATTGCGATGAATTTTTCCTTTCTATCTTTAATCGCATGTACCCATCTTGCAGCCTCCATTATTGAACTGACCTCTCTCGTCCAGTAAAACAGAGTTGAACTTCTAGTCTGTTTCCATGGCCTGGGTATTAACAATTTGGCTGCATTTAATAGATGTGGAGTAATACTTTTCTTATATGATCTAATAGACATTGGTGTCCAATGAAATAGAAAATTTAAGGGCGTTAATTCCATGGGTCGAGAGGACAACCTCTCTAACCATGGAGCAATCTCTTCCCAAAATACCTTAATCCTGGGGCAGGACCACCATAGATGGAGATAAGTACCCTTTTGCCCACACCCCCTCCAGCACCTAGCATCTGCGGTCAGGTACATCTGTGCCAGCTTTACTCCCTCACATTTTTGTAAATATTTTTTTGTATTGTTTCATGTGACAACACTGAAGAAATTACACTTTGCTTCAATGTAAAGTAGTGAGTGTAAGTTTGTATAACAGTGTAAATTTGCTGTCCCCTCAAAATAACTCAACACACAACCATTAATGTGTAAACCGCTTGCAACCAAAAGTGAGTGCACCCCTAAGTGTTACAAGGTCACAGGTGTGAATGGGGAGCAGGCTTGTAAATTTGGTGTTATCGCTCTCACTACTGATCACTGGAAGTTCAACATGGCACCTCATGGCAAAGAACTCTCTGAGGATCTGAAAAAAAGAATTGTTGCTCTTCATAAAGGTGGCCTGGGCTATAAGAAGATTGCCAAGACCCTGAAACTGAGCTGCAGCACCGTGGGCAAGACCATACAACAGTTTAACAGGACAGGTTATGCTCAGAACAGGCCTCGCCATGGTCGACCAATGAAGTTGAGTGTAAGTGCTCAGCGTCATATCCAGAGGTTGTCTTTGGGAAATAGATGTATGAGTGCTGCCAACACTGCTGCTGAGGTTGAAGGGGTGGAGGGGTCAGTCTGTCAGTGCTCAGACCATACACCGCGCACTGCATCAAATTGGTCTGCATAGCTGTTGTTCCAGAAGGAAGCCTCTTCTAAAGATGATGTACAAGAAAGCCCGCAACCAGTTTGCTGAAGACAAGAAGACTAAGGAAATGGATTACTGGAACCATATCCCGTGGTCTGTTGAGACCAAGATAAACTTATTTGGTTTAGATGGTGTCAAGCGTGTGTGGCGACAACCAGATAAGGAGTACAAAAACAAGTGTGTCTTGCCTACAGTCAAGCATGGTGGTGGGAGTGTCATGGTCTGGGGCTGCATGAGTGCTGCTGGCACTGGGGAGCTACAGTTCATTGAGGGAACCATGAATGCCAACATGTACTGTGACATACTGAAGCAGAGCATGATCCCCTCTCTTCAGAGACTGGGCCGCAGGACAGAATTCCAACATGATAACGACCCCAAACACACCTCCAAGATGACCACTGCCTTGCTAAAGAAGCTGAGGGTAAAGGTGATGGACTGGCCAAGCATGTCTCCAGACCTAAAGCCTATTGAGCATCTGTGGAGCATCCTCAAACAGAAGGTGGGGGAGTACAAGGTCTCCAACATTCACCAGCTCCATGATTATTTCGTCATGAAGGAGTGGAATAGGACTCCAGTGGCAACCTGTGAAGCTCTGGTGAACTCCATGCCCAAGAAGGTTAAGGCAGTGCTGGAAAATAATGGTGGCCACTCAAAATATTGCCACTTTGGGCCCAATTTGGACATTTTCACTTGCTGTCCCCTTATTTTGAGGGGACAGCAAATTTACACTGTTATACAAGCTGTACACTCACTACTTTACATTGTAGCAAAGTGTCATTTCTTCAGTGTTGTCACATGAAAAGATATCATAAAATATTTACAAAAATGTGAGGGGTGCACTCACTTTTGTGAGATACTGTACCTTCCTATCTATTTACTAGCAGCATAAGGATTACTAATAGTCAATGTTGAGAGTGAAATTCCACTTTAAATATTAACAGAGGGAATAATACAGAGAAGGAATCAAACAGAGGTGCAAAAGCAGGCAAGCCAGGGAGGTAACTCAAGGTTAAGGAAAGAGGGGATCAACAGAGAACAGAGCAAACACCACAATGGACCAGACTGCGAGCGCAGTAGAGACAGAAACCAAGCATTACCACATGAAATGAAAGCAGATCTAAACCCTCCTACCCTTCACAGCCAAGGTAGCTGCCATTTTAGCCTCTGTTTGATCTGCAGTTGCCATGGTGCTGCACATGTGGTCAGATTTGTCATTTGATGGCTTGACAGTTTGGTTGTGAGCACAAGCAACTGTGACAATTATCATGCATGGCATTCCTTGAATGTAACTGTTTTGGGAAACAGTTTCATTGACATGTTTAGTTCCACTTTAATTATAACAAAGCAAAGCAGATACTTAAAGTATAAACTTCAATAACGTTTCCTATTAGCACCCCTTTGGTCCGTTAAATATACTATATAATGTGTTTTATTATATCCATTCAACAAGTGTAAAAAAAGCTTTTTATCCAGCCAGAAATTATGTGAGCTGATAGCTTCCCATGCTCTCCGCCTTTGGACTGTTATCAGTTAGCATTGTTCCCTGCTATTTCTGTGGACTGCAAAACACCTATCCTTGTTATAGAAAAGAGAGAGAGATAATATGCAGTTTTGAAGTGGTAGTAGGCTCTGAATTTTTATTTTAACTTAAAGGTAAGCTTGTAATTAAGCTTACAGGGGGGAATCTCTGTTTAGAACCAGATATTTAACCAAAGTCCCCAACGGGGCTCCTAAAAAATTGTAAAAACAAAAAAATAAAAATAAAATAAACCACAGACCCCGTCCACTGCTCTACTGACACCAATCTCTGCCCTACTGACAACGTCCACTGCTCTACTGACTGACACCTACCTCTGCCATACTGACATGCCCATTGCCCTGTTGACACCATCCACTGGCCTACTGACACTGTCCATGTTTTAATACATTTTAAAATGTTTGTTTACATCTATTTATAAGAATGTGTCTGTGTGTATATATGTATACTCACCCACACATAAATGTGTGTTTGAAGTTTGGGGTGCACACCCTAATGGAATAGGCTGCACACGCTTATCTATACTATAGTATCTACATTTTGTTATTGGTTTAACGGTAAAGCTTAGGCCCTACTTTCCAGTTCTTCTGGTCCACTCTCTGATGTGCATTAGCAGATTGGCTAAGTGACGTTCTTGTTTTGTGGTTCTGGATCCTGGGTCCTCCAGGGACAATATCTTCACGGAGTTTGTCCCACAGTGTCTATGTGTGTAATAGGAACATTAGATCATAAGTTCCTTTAGGGGAAAAGTGTAAATAGCTATATACATTCATTAAAGAACGACATGATGTATTGGCGCTATATAAATAAACAACTAAGTGTGTTGGGATGGGATAAGAGTCAACTACTTTCTTGTTGCATTGCACATATTGTACTATTATTTATAATGAAGTGGAAGTAGATGAAAGTGGGGGCGGGGGGGAGCGGGGGGATTGCGCAAAAGCTTAAATTGTACAGCTTGTGCAACTGTTCATGTGACAGTATCTTCACTGGTCTCAACAACAACTCCTTTCCCTTTACTACCGGCCCCTGCTTGCCTGTCCTGCATCTGTATAAGGTTTTCCTGTAACTTTAAACGGCTTCCTTTATGCCCAGCACCATAACATCCCTCCCCCACACACACTTTGAAGTTTCACATCCATTATATGTGGCCCCAGGGGAGATATATATACACAGCATCAGGAACATCCCCCAACAACCTCTCTTTGAAGAGGCAATAACATTGCTGTTAACCCCTTGCCTGCCAATGGACTGCCAAACCTAAATTTTTTTCCCTTTGAATTCATCTGTTTGTGCCTACACCATATTATGTTGCCTAGCATATATCAATACTACTTATTACCCGTCTAGGTATAATTATTTCACATTTGATGGTCTTTATTATGTTTTTGTTTGTGATATTCCATTTGATGAAGGGTAGCTCAACTAACAGCAACTAAATAGAGCTAGTCACTTTAGACAAGGGTCTAGCAAAGTTTTATTGTTACCGTCTTCCTTAAAAAGTTTTAAATAGGAATGCACCGATACAAGGCATTTGAGTGAGTATCGGTACTCGCCCAAATGCACCCGATACCGAAACCGGCACTTTCGGATCGATGGACGTCCTCTTTGGTTGCCCGCACAGTACTGTCTCCATAGTGGAGCACTTCCGCCCGCTCCTGGCATTTCCCCCAGCCGTCGGTGACGAACCCTGACCGCAGCCGTCATTTCTGGGTGCACCGGCCGTTGCCAGCTCTGTCCATCGATTTGGCATCCATTTGGCTCACTGCCTGCCCCCAGAAGCTCCAGGGTCAGAGGCAGCCGTTCATTCCACCAGGCTCAGCAGAGTCAACTATGGAACCCATGAGACACAGTGCCTCACTGGCACACTACCATCTCCCTGCGTGGGCTTGTGATCGAATTACCTAATGTCATCAGTCTGTTCAGTTTTCCAAGAAATGATTGCTGCTTTGAACTTCTAATCTGCCTCTACTTACATACTAGAACAGCGCACCCTCTGCTGAATTTTGTGAGTTCTAAACTGTCCACCAGATGGCAATTCTATATACACACAGAAATTACATGCGATTCTTTGAAGTGCGATTTGCGTCAATTTTTTTTTTTATTGACGCAAATCACACCGCAAAGTATCGGTACTCAGTATTGGCGAGTACTTAACCGAAAGTATCAGTACTTGTACTCGCTGATAAAAAAAAATTGGTATCGGTGCAACCCTAGTTTTGATAGATTGTTTTAAGTAAAAAAAAAAAAAAAAACAATTTCAGAAAAATATGAAGGCTCCCATTGTTGACATTCTTTTGAAAATTCTATTTTTGAAAATAGTCTAAAAGGTCTGTAAACCAAAAAAGAATCAATGCAACACATACAAATATCAATAAACATACAATTAAAAGCAACAAAACAAAGGCAAAAAAAGAAAAACTTTTTTTTTAATTATTTGTTTTGTTGCTTTGTACTGTATGTGTATTAATGTTCGTATGTGTTGTATTGATTCTTTTTGGTTTACAGACCTTTTAGAGAACTTTCATGTTTATAGGGAACGAGAGTCACTCATTGGTTTCAGCTGGATTTTCAGTATTTAAGTGGACCTGTGAGGGGTGTTCTCTTGTTATGATTAAGTGCAGATTGCGTGAAACGCGTTAACAGCTGTTCCCTATCCATCTGGAGCTGCGATGTTGCTTTGACATGTTATATACTCAATAAAGTTTGCAAGATTGTTTTCTTTGGACAATTTGCCTCTGTGGACCAGACCAGCACCCGAGTATATAGACAGCGGGCAGATTCTAAATGCTACAGAGAGCCATGCTGCGCAATGGCATGCCAATACTCTATGCAGAATTCTCCTGGAAGTCCAGGGTGGTGGGCAGAGCCTTCACAACCTTAGCTCACAGGAAGTAGGATTAATGATGATAGGTGTCATTTGACCTGGAAGAGGAGGGGCACCACCTTGCTGGATCGGTGAGTCTACCAGGGACAGCACTAAAGGTCAGGTAAGTATAATAACTGTAGTTGCTTTGTTATTTTTTTTAAGCTGCCAGGGAGTGTTTTTTACATTTGTGCTCAAACTGAAGATGGACTTTAATACTTCAGTTCTTATGTGCATACTTTTTCATGGCCAAAGTATCAAGCCAGAAGGTCAGGAAGACAGCCAGGGAGCGAAAAATTTTCAGGTGCAGTTACTGTATATTTTTATTTCATGCTTACACTAATTACTCTATTACTGTTATTAAAAACTACAGGGGTTCTTAATCCCCTTATCATCCACCTTATCAGGGAGGACCCAGTTCTACTTTGTACAAAACTGCCAAGAGTATGTTTTCCATATAGGTCATGGTTTTCCATGTCCTGCCTGTGGACTTATCATTCAGACTTGTAAATGACCCCTAGAAATGTTACTGGGAGTGGTGATCTTGTGTTTTTGTATTTCCAGAATAGGACTGCAGCTCTGATAAACACATCACATACAATGTACCTACTTATGTATAATTTCATGTTTTTTTTGTTCTCATTGTTCGCCTTTTTTTCCAGACATATCTATTTTTTTTTAGATATTTCCCAAGTAGAGGAGATTCATATTTTTCCATGAGCCACTTTCAAAACTTGTGTTCCTTTATGGTTATTATCCTTAGATAATGTTGGGGTTTTCCTGTTTTGTGGGATCTGTAGAAAAGTTTGCAGATGAAGCTTCAAGGAATATTAGAAGCTGCTGGCCTTGGGGGTTAAGGATGAAGAGAGATGACGTAAAGGCTCATTAGTCTAGATCCATTAACTCTTATACAGTGAACTGCTGAAATGTATGTCACCCTTTTAGTCAAATTGCAGTCTTCACTGTTGTTCAGGGTAGCTGGTAGGAGGTTTTTTTTTTTTTTTACAACTTTGCTATACACATTGGTATTCATCAATGACATTAGCCAATATATCTAATATGGAACCTAAAGTGACCTGGTCTCCATTACTGCCATTTTCTTGGAAATTCACCTCCTAGAGACATTGCTTTTGTTGGATCAAGTTGTATTTTACAGAGTCCACTCCCTGGGAAAGCAGATAAAGACAATTGATAATATTGTACTATGAACAAGTATTGTTAAATGCATTATCACTGCATTGGTTATTAACATGTAGATGTTTTGAAAACTATTTTCCTAGTTTCTGAACTTTAAGTGTCATTGTTACTTTGTGTATAAAATGAAGGAATTAAAATGGTCAACATTGTAGTGAATACAAATGATTCTGGTGGTAGTTTTTGTCATATTGATATGTGAGCTCAGGATTGAATATAACAGCTGTTACAACTTATTTTTTCAATTGTGTTGTCACATTGTATTACAATTAGGTTTATTTTCCCTGCCTCGCCCGCTTTGCCTAAAATGGAAAAAAAAATTCAACAAAGAAATGTGGTTTCAACTTATAGCACCAACTAGCAACTCTATTCGCCTATTATGAAATGTAGTTGAATAAAGACTCAACTGCCACCATTAGATGACTAATAATTATACAGCATTAAGTAAGAAGATTACAGGTATATGAGCCAAGTAAAATCTGCATATACAGAATAACATTGGCTCAAAGTGGAGCTAAGAAGGAACTGACATCCACTTCCCATCCTTTTCTGACGTCTTTCACATCTTCAGATTGTTTTTTCCACTCTTCCGGTACTCTTCCGATGTCAAATAAGGTGAACTGTGGTCTGTAATGACAGCTCCACTTACCATTGTGCAACTTATGTTAGGACTGTTATATGTTTTTTAGCAATTTTACTTTTTTAGAATGATATTGAAGCCATCAAGAACGATAAATGCATTTTTGAACCCAAACAAGTTACATGTCTTTTAAGCTGCTCTTTTTGCAGACAAAACATTAGATAATCACAACAGCAGGTACAGCAAAGTGTGTGCCATTAGAATTATCAATGTTCCCAATAATAGAGAGCCTCCACACCTGATGTTTCTCATTATTTGTGGATTAAAGACAGAAGAACATAGTTTAATAAGGCAGCTTTTTTGCATTTGAATTTTTCTTACTTCCCAGCGCCGTATCACATAGTTTGAATCAAGTCTCACTCACATGCTCATACCTCATGGTATGAATAAAAAGGATTGAAGCCCTGTCACATTTCACTGATTTTAGGTTTGCATCAGTAATAGGGTTGCCACCTCATCCCTTTAAACCCAAACGCATAATAATTACACAGGTTCTGTGGCTGATTAAGGTGGTAATTAAACTCACTTGGTGCCTTAGAGCCCATTCACACAGGGATGACTTGCCAGGCGACCTAGTCGCCTGACAAGTCGCCTCCCGTTCTGTGCTATGGAACCGTTCTAAGGGGAGCGACGCAAGTCGCTCCGACTTAGAAAAAGGTTCCTGTACGACTTCGGGGGCGACTTGGGGCGACTTGCATAGACTTCTATACAGAAGTCGTTTTGCAAGTCGCCCGGGCAGTCGTTTGCAGGTCGCCTCGCTGAGGCGACCTGCAAGTCGTGTTGCCCCTGTGTGAATGGGGTCTCATCTGCATTAAATTAGCCTCAGAACCTGTGTAATTAATATGTGTTCGGGTTTAAAGGGATGAGGTGGCAACTCTAATCAGTAACCATGTCATGGGTGGAAGGGAACAGAAAAGTGGGCTCAATAATAACATTGCTGGGTATGAAGGGGTGTTATTACACAAGTGAGGTTATGGATATAACGACACTTGTAATTCCAATACAGTTTGCAGGCCAACTGGTACTTCATCCCTGCTATGGAACAATGCTTTTGGATTTCGTTTATCTTGCACTCGAGCCTGCTAATGCCTCTTCACTCTATGCACAGGTTTACTTAGAAAACCTGGGTCTGGGTGGTGTGGGCACTATGTGGTATATCAGGTTGTGCCATCAACAACCAACAGCACAGCCAGGCTTTTGGTGAGGAGAGACGATTAAGGAGATCAGATGGTTAAGGAGATCAACTATAGGCCACACTCTGAGAGATAAACACAGATTTGACTTGGCACTTGGGTATGTACTGTTGCCAATGGGGTGCATTTCTATGGGTCATGTATTCCCACTGAGGGTGACCCCCACACACACACCAAGCTATTGCCCAAGACACTGGCCCACAGGTATCCATTTTACAAATACGGCCATGCATATCCAGAGACATGCTAGCTGACAGAGTACGTTGGAGTCGTTCCTTAAAAAGAATACTGGCTACAGATTGACCATGCTGGTCTTATGGCAAATAATGGATTGGCTATACAGAGGAAGTTGCCAAAATGATGGTTTCTGAAATGCTGTAGGTCATCTCTATGTTTCTAATAAATACACTGTTCTCTTTGTTTACATTTTATGTGCTTTGTGGGAATTTTTCCAATTAGTTAAACTAGATGGAAATCAGAAACAGAACAAAGAACCAGGAGCTGATTGGGTGTGCTGTTTTTTTTTCCTTATTCATACACACCCTCTTCCAGATTTGTAAGGCGGGAGTGAGCTCGCTGACCTCACATTAACAGCTGTGCAGCAGTTTTTTTTTTCCTGCCTGTGAAGTCCATATTGCACTCCCTGCCAAACAGAAAAAAAAAATTTCCTTTGGCTTGCCAAAAAGTGTTCCATTCTTTCATTGCTGCATATCTGCATCCAAGAGAATCAGCGTCAAGCCCCATGGCTTTAGTGAGCTTGGATTTAAATGCATGGTTGTGATAAACAAAGAAGCATGTCCTTGCATAGCACTATTTTCACCAAACACACAACAGAGATTCAAATGTTCTAATATGTTACAGGTGACAATTGAATACCTTTTCTGTTAATGATGAGAAATCATACAAAAAATATGTTGGTCAACACAGTGGCTTAGTGGTTAGCCACTCTGCCTTGCAGCACTGGAGTCCCTTATCTACGTGGAATTTTTGTTCTCCCTGTGCTTGCGTAGGTTTCCTCCAGGTACTTGTGGGTTTTGTCCACGTACTCCGGTTTCCTCCCACATTCCAAAGACATGCTGGTACCTTAATCAGCTCTTGTCTAAATTGTCCCTAATATGTGTGTGCGTGTATGCATGGATGTGAGATAGGGATCTATCTTGTAAGTTCACTGAGGGCAAGGACTGATGTGAATGCACAGTATGTAAAGCATGGCATCAATTGTCAGCGCTATATAAATGCCTGTTATAATATGTTTGCCCACATTAAGATATCATAGGTCAGAAATAAGTCAGTAGTAATAATCTTTGTTTATTTGGGTGCTACATAATACCATTATTACAATTATGTATGTTGTATATAGATTTAAGTGTGTGATACCATATTCTGATTTGGATTCCCGTTTTTCTGTATCCACAGGGCTGGCTTCAGCAGTATGGCTATCTGCCTCCAGGTGACCTTAGAACTCACACATTACGCTCCCCACAGTCTATGTCTGAAGCCATTTCTGCTATGCAAAGGTTCTATGGGTTGCCAGTGACAGGGAAGATGGACAGTGAGACAGAAAGGTATGGTATCTTTCTCTAAATTTATTTTTTTGGCCCGAACAAAAGTAACCGGAGCAGCATAACTCAGTACAAATTGTTAAAAAATGATAAATAAATAAATATATTAGAGTTAAGCACAAACATGCAGATAGTGGGAATCTGATGCAATAATTTTATTTATCTAGTTTACATTGTCAATCATGCAAAATTAGTCTCGTATCTGCATTCCAAAAAGCAAAATATACACATTAATCAATGTGTATATATGACCGGTACAACTTGTACTGGTTACTTCACCATCATAACATTTTCCCCAGGTTTATATTGTTATCATTGTATTATTATTACTAGTGCTATATTTTCAGATGTAAGACTGTCCAGATCATAGGATTAGCTTTAGATGTTCATAATAAATTTAAAGCATAATACTCATGAAGGTTTGTGAATAATATATTTGTTATAGAGACACATGTTTGGCATGCCTTAAACATACATTATTTCAGTCTTGTGCTTCTCACATGGTGGCAGCATATATCAAGCATCTAGAAGCATTCAATTGTGCATAATGACACATAAATATATATAGATATATTTCCTATGTTATATTTATTCTTACATACTTATACCTGGTTATCTTTAGGGCTATGAAAAAGCCACGCTGCGGTGTCCCAGATAAGTTTGGTGCTGAAATCAAAGCCAACGTGAGGAGGAAAAGATATGCCATCCAAGGTCTAAAATGGCAGCACAAGGACATCACTTTCTGGTATAGCAAATCATATATTTAGAAGGACAATCTTTTTTTATATTACCTTTTCAGCCTTACTTTTAGTATAACGCTTGTTTTCTCCCAGCATACAGAACTACACACCTAAAGTTGGCGAATATGAGACATATCAAGCCATCCGGAGAGCCTTTGCTGTTTGGCAAGCAGTAACTCCACTGCATTTCACTGAGGTTCGATACGTGGACATTAAAGATGGACATGCAAAGCATGCTGACATCATGATCTTCTTTGCCGAGGGGTTCCATGGGGACAGTACCCCTTTTGATGGAGAAGGGGGCTTTCTGGCACATGCATACTTTCCTGGGCCAGGTATTGGAGGAGACACTCACTTTGATTCTGCAGAGCCATGGACATCCAGAAATGATGATTTAGATGGTAAGTACAAAGTCACACTCAGAATGAGCAATCTTTATACAACATGGAGGATAAACAGATTAAAAAGGAATCAATGAAATCAGTAATACAAATGTTAATACTTCTGTTTACTTAGGCAATGATCTGTTTCTTGTGGCTGTTCATGAACTGGGACACGCGCTGGGATTAGAACATTCCAATGATCCATCAGCAATCATGGCCCCATTTTATCAGTGGATGGACACCCAGAACTTTCAGCTACCAGATGATGACCGTAGAGGAGTTCAGCAGATATATGGAAATGGTAGGAGGCTGGAGACAGCACAGTTAAATTAAATACTACAAGCTAGAAACAAGATGTACAAGATGTAAAAAGCAGATATATTAGTTGAATAGAATTTTAGGAATCCATACACTGTAAATAAACAATATGTGGATGTTTACAATTGCGCATAAATCAATAGAACATGTACATAATTTAAAGATTGTTTACTCCTATGTTTTGCTCGAAAGTTAAAGTGGCCATAGCTGGTTGTTTTTTTTGGTTCAGCCAGGGGGCTGAACTGAAAAAAATTAACAGATTCTCACATCCACTCAAACCAGGTGGGTGGAAAAATGCCCAATCCCCCCCCCCCCCCACTGGGACATTGCCTTCAGACAGCAGGACCCAGCCCTGTCAGAATATGCTGATCAACAAATATTTTCTAACTTGCTCATTCAGCAGAAGTCAATCTACCGATCGCCTTCTGTAGAACAGGGATGGCCACAAACTGATCAAAATTTGGCAGGTCCCTGCTGGCCATGTTCAAGTGTCTATGGCCAGCCTTTCTATATAGGTGACTGGGGGATAATTAGGTTTACTAAGTTACTGACTTTCCATTTATTCTTAGGCCATGGAGAAGAACCACCAACGCGTGCACCACGTCCCACACGTGCACCTCAACCTACTCCACGATACCGTCCAGATGTCCCTGATGACCCAAATGTTCCTCCATACGGACCAGATATCTGTCAAGGCAATTTTGACACCATTGCTGTGTTGAGAGGGGAGATGTTTGTGTTTAAGGTTTGTGGTTAGCAATCTTTCTTAATTTAAAGAATAGGTTAACATCTATCTCTTGATTTAAACAAAATATCTCTGCAGGACAAATGGTTCTGGCGTGTGCGCAATAATCGTGTAATGGATGGTTACCCACTGCCCATTGGACACTTCTGGCGTGGGCTCCCAAACTCAATAAATTCGGCATATGAACGAAAAGATGGAAAATTTGTCTTCTTCAAGGGTAATTAGTCAATAGTGTGGATTTTTCAGTGTTTAATTAAAAAATGATTAACTATTAATTAATAATAAAAACAAGACACATATCATGTTATAATCATTTTGAGATATTTGTATTTATCATGATTTTTTATGTCTTTTTTTGTGTGTGTTTAGGGGATAAATATTGGGTATTTGATGAAGCAATCCTTGAGCCTGGATACCCCAGATCATTAAAAGAAATGGGTCGGGGATTACCAACTGATAGGATTGATGCGGCCCTGTACTGGATGCCAAATGGAAAGACCTATTTCTTCAGAGGAAACAAGTAAGTGATTTTATGGATTGAAGGGAGGAGATATAGGACATTTCTGTATCTAATTTCTAAACTAAAAAGACAACTGCCAAACAGCTAATTCCACACAAGAAAAACATGTAGAAGCTCTTTTACATGTCAATGCCAATAGATTTCTAAAGGAATGATCATGTTACAGTGATCATGAATGGCCAGTTATGACGACTGGATAATATACTCAAGGTGACTGCACTTTTTAGAGCCTATACTGTAACTGTGCATGCTTCTTTTGACTTTAACTGAATACTACTATGTTGTTGATGCCCAGATTACGCTCACTCTCACCTGTAAGCCTTTCAAACTTCTCACTGCTGTTTATCAACTTACACAGCAGGCATTTTCACTGTAAACCTGCATACCAAATATTAGTTGACAATTCATTATAAAGACAGAGTTTACAAAATTACACTAGCTGACTTTTTAAAATAATTTGTAGGTTAACTTATTATTGCATAATGAGTTATTATTTAAAAGAGAAGTATGGCCAAAGCTTTTTTGGTCATACGTCTCTTGTGGGCTCTGAAAGGCTATTGTCAGGTTTCATCTGGCTGCCTGATTGACAGCTAGTTGCAGCTCTCAGCTGAGGCCATCTGTGCCTGGCCTTTTCCTACCCGGCACTCCAGTGAGAACTGGAGGAGCAGAGTGGAGGGTGATAACTTACAGTGACTGCTCTACGCTCCAAGAAGACCAAGAACTGAATGATCAGTGGTCATATGATTGCTCAGTTCTTGGTTTTAGAGCCGATGTGGGAAAGCTGCAGCAACACAGTGAAGCTGCAGCATTGAGGTAGGTATGTGTGTTTGTTTTTTGTATAACCCTTTAAGTTAAAACCTGTGCTTTAACCATGCAGGGCAAAGCAACAAATTTGTTTTAATACCCCTTCAGTCCATCAGCATATACCATTCCTTTGCTTCTCCAGCCCTCTGTTCAGCTTCTGGGAATGAATAAGAAAAGCATCTTGGTGTAAGCTCCATGTTGCTGCAATTACAGCTATATCAGGGCTGAGGACTCTACCTATTCACATTTGACAGTGCTGACCCAATCACCAACCACCAGCACTGACATAGCTCTAATGGCAGTAACATAGAGTTAGTCACATGCTACCCCATACCCAGAAGTTCCAGGTATTTTTGCTGTTAGAAATATTTTGAGGTATTATTCACATATTTTGTCTCTTGTTTCTTTCAGGTACTATCGGTTTAATGATGAGATGAGGGCTGTAGATTCTGATTACCCAAAGAATATCAAAGTATGGGAAGGGATCCCTGATTCTGTTCGAGGAGCATTTATGGGAAGTGATGGAGGTAAGGAAGACATATTCTTACAAGTTATGAGGAATTAATTGGTTTGTCATGTATTCGCACATGTACAAATGCATTTGCATACACCATGTTCAAATGGTGGTTTATCCTGACAGTTTTGAACATACTACGTTCTCTAATGTTTAAGAGCCCTGACTGACTTTGTAACAATGTTGAACTCACTGCATCTGCCTATAGACTTTAGAGGGCAGGATCTGCAGAGCACTCCATAAACATGTAAGTTCAGGTTTATCTGACTCAAGGGGGAGTGGGAAGGAGAGGCTGCAAGACACAAGTGGCATCAGAATTTGAAGGCAAGTTTTCTAACCTATCTGATCTCTCATTTCCCTTGGCAGGGCTGGTTAGCATTGCCAGCCTCTGCCCATACACACAATATTGTAGCCCAATCCAACAGTTTCTGAGTTACATTTCATGTCAGTTAGTACTTTTAAACCTATTTTTATAGCTAGTTCCAGGGTCAGTGCAAGTAAAAGTTGAGAAGAACATTTTTCAGATGGATATTGTTTACTCATTGATAAGCTACATCCGAAGTATCTAAAACAAAAAGTAAAGCTGGGTAACACAGCACATGCCTCTTGTTGTTTCCAAAAGTTTTTTTTCTTTTATTTCAATAATGTTTATTGAAAGGTTTACAGATAACAGAGATCATTCATCATAAGAACAATTATATACATCATCAGACATTGAGATCCCATAATGAGCGAGGCACATGGTTAGATACAATTTGTACAATAGGGAGTAGGTATATATGAACAGACCTTCTAAACAGAGGGTACCATATTAACAGTCGGGAACCAGGTTAGGCGCATAGCCTAGTCTCCCTCGACACCCCAACTGGGTTTAAACTGTGCCGGGGAGGGAGACCATACCTCCCACCCTCTGTTCCTTCCCAAAGGTACTACATCTGGTTACAAACCGCCTTGTATCGCATCTTCAGTGTTAATATTTCAATCAGCGTGCAACTAGACCTCCTGTCCTATAACCGTCTTTGCTGATTTTACAGTGTGTTTATGGTAAAAAAGTTCTGTTTGGAGGTATCTATGTCTCTTTGACTCTAAAGATAACGTATCTTGTTTCCAAAAGTTTTTTATCTATTAACCCTAAACCAAGAGATATCGTAAGATAGGTAAATCTTGGGTCTTCCGTCTCCTGTACCACATGAGACTTGCTGATGTCTGAACCCCCTCTCTAGTGGGATCTGGTTTGCTCTAATTCCAGGGGTGGTGGTTTGATGAGGTGGAGGACTCCTTATACTTGGTTGATCGCTCAGCCAAGGCTGCAATATTATCCTTCACAGATTCTGATGACGTTGGTCTAATAATCCATGAAACATGTTGTATTCGCCAGAACTACACCATTTGACCAGAATTAAAGACACTACAATTATTACTTAAAGCTTCAACCACCCTCTAGTATCTTTGGCTAGTTTATAGCTTATCTAAACAAAAAACAAGAATTTAAAATACCGTATTTAAACTTACAAGTCCTTAAATGTGATGGCTGCATTAATTTTTAGCCCTTTTGTCCTTTACTTTCATCTTCTAATAACACACTTCATCCCATCATGTCTACACTCATTTCTCCACTGTATGAATGGAGGATGCCATGGTTGTCACAAGGGCTGGACTTTTAATCTCACAGGAAGTGACGAGTTTAGTGCATTTTCTCTAGTTTTTGAAAATGTTATCAAAATGACAAGGGAAAACAAATGTAGCCAGCACACCTAAGGACTGATAAGCTGCCATATACTGAAGTGGAATTCCAGCCTAAATCTAACTATGCTTAAAAAGACTCCCTCCACCCCTTCTAACATCTGTGCTGACTAACCTGAGTAAGAAAGATATGTACATGTACCTATTTTCAGCCTGCTTTGGCTCCCTTGTGTCAGTCAGCGGCGACTGCAGGGGAGAGGAGGGACTGCCGACAATGGATGGGCCATGGCAGTCTTCTGGTGACATCACCACTCCCATGCATTCCCAGCCACTGTCAAGTGCTCTCTGCTCTCCCCTGCAGTCATTGCTGGCTGACACAGAGATCACATGACCGGATTGGAACAGGCTGCAAATAGGTAAGTAACTTATTTTTCGCTCCATAAGACGCACCTGACCATAAGATGCATCTACATTTTAGAGGAGGAAAACAAGAAAAAAAATATTCTGACCCATACAGAAGCCTAGCAAAGAAAATGTACATTAGCCAGTGGTATATATTCCGCTAATAAATAAAGATACACCAGTGTTTATGTGAGTATAATCTGATGAGTGAGTAATTGAATCTTATAAGGCCATACAGTGTAGATCTATAGCAGGATGTCTCATATGTTCCTATAGATATATAGCACAGTATGCACACACCACTGTCATAATACAAGCAAAGATATTGAAATAGTAAGAAAAGAAGGCGAGAAGCAGTGTAGTTAGCCATGTCTTGTTTCATCTATCTAAGCACCTAGCATGATCTCCACATAAATACTCCCATAATATACATACCGTATTTTTCAGAATTATAAACACACGCTGCTTGACGCTCTCGCCCCCCCATGTTACTTTGACAGCCAGGCAGCTACTTCTCTATCTCACCGCTCATCCCACTCATTCTGGCAGTTGGCCCTGCCTCCCTCTGCCCCCATTGGCTCGCAGCAGCCCAGGAGGAAGGCGAGATTGCCCGGTGCCCACTGGGGGTTTGGATGTCTGTCCCCCGCTCTCCTGCCTCTCTTCCGGTGGTGGCAGCGGGGGGTGGTGCCGGCGGCGGCGCGGGTCGGTACCTGTCGTATATTCGCACCATAAGAAGCAGAGACATTTTCCCCCATATTTCTGGGGGGAAAAGTGCGTTTTAGTTCGGAAAAATACGGTATATACATCTTTTTTTATACTAGTTAGCATAGGTGCTAGGAGGGGAATGGGAGCATTTTTAAAACTAGGTAGATTTTTACTTTAAATTGTTTTGGGGTTTAGATATGCTTTAAGATGAGGGTCTTGGGGGTTTGATTAATCTTTTTATTTTACTGTAGCATTTCTTAATTCTTAGGTTCTTTCCTTTTATGTTTTGCAGCCTTTACCTATTTCTACAAGGGTAACAAGTACTGGAAGTTTAATAACCAGCAGCTGAAGACAGAATCTGGTTTTCCCAAGTCTGCTCTGCAAGAGTGGATGGGTTGCAGGACCGTCAAGCAACCTGAAGATAATGATGTTAATGATGACAGAGAAGTAGTAATCATTGAAGTTGATGAAGCCAGCGGAGGAATAAGCATGGCAGCTGTTGTAGTTCCAGTGCTCCTTTTGCTTTGTGTCCTGTTCCTTGGACTGGCCGTCTTTATCTTCAGGCAGTATGGCACTCCCAAAAGGCTTCTATACTGGCAGCGATCCCTGCTGGACAAAGTGTGAGACTTCACATATCTGGACCCTCCCCCCCCATTGCTGTCTCTCTGGCCCTCCCATGCCTCCCTCACACAGATTTCATGGGAGCAGTAATAGCCTCCTGGGGAGGGAGGAAGGGAGAGAGGCAGTTTGCACCATCTTTGCCACTATTTATGTGGCACACATCATTGCATTTAACCCCTCCATTGCCAGACTGGAGCCATGTCTTCCATAAAGGTTATTGCACGGGTACAAGTTGTAGTTTTTCATTAGTAATTTGTTGGGAAGTGCTCTCAGTATAGCCACCACTTGCAGGAGTCAGAGCAGAGATGGACACCCTTTTAAAGGGTCTGAAGACATTACCTTAAGTTGTGTGTTCATTCTTTTCAAAACACTACAGTCCCTTGCTAAGATGAATAGTTTTTTGCTAAGAGCACCCAGCATGAACCTTAGTCATGGCTGGGGTACATGGAATTGCAAGTGGGGGAAGACCACCCTGTCTGGCCATGTGAGCTTTTGTCCAAAGGTTATTTCCTCTGTGCCATACTGCCAAAAGCACAGCTAGCTTTACTAAAAGCCAACAGAAGGACGTTGTTAGTCAGTAAGAAGATATTGACTTCTACATATAACCTGGGTCACAGCTGTGTAATGGGGTACAATGTTTCAGACTTTGGTGACAAAAGCATTTATAATAATTTGGTAAAATATAAAGGGCCTGAGGTCCAATTTAAGTTGAAAAAAAAAAAGAAAAAATATGTTTTCATAGTAACCAAACATGTGTGACAAGGACAATAATGATTTGTCCTTTGCATTTTCAAGTACTGTTTGTGATATATGATCTAGAGGAAGCTAAGATAGGTAAGTGTATTTTTGCAGAGCAGGAATCTGTACCTGGAGGAAAAAGAGGGACAAGTTTAAGGTCAGTGCCACCCAACTCCCAGAGTGCCTTGAAAAATGCCCTGTAAACCCATCCATTGTACTTCTACGATGCCTATATGCTCTATTCTTATGAGTATAGAAGGAAAGCGTTTCAATCTCAGGGTCTTCTCCTGGTATCTGACTTAGATGATGTAGATAGATGCTTATATATACTTGGTTTAGTCACTACTTTCAGGTCCTGGCAGAAGCAGCAATGTGTTGGCTTTCTGTGATGTAAGGGGTTGATCACTGCTCTGAAAGATTCTTGCAGTTCTCTTGTCAGAGAAAGGACTGGGCTCACATTGTTTCAGTCCAAAAAAAATGTTAACAAATGCTCTGCAGGTCTCTGGCTGTGGTGGGGTTAATCATGGTTGCTTAGTGCCCCTGTAATTGACAAAAAGAAACATCAGTGCTCTGTGAATCTCATGTGCAGGGAAGGAGTTATTCACAGCTCTGCAGGTTTCTGTCGGGGTGAGGTTAAGAAGGGCAATCACATGGTACGGTCAGGGGGTGGGGGTCACATTTTCCTGTCTTGTTTCCCATCTTCTTATTTTTTGTTTATATTTGATTATTATAATTATTATTATTTGATATTAAGGCAGCTCCTGCAGGTCAGGCCGCTTTGCATCTCCCACCTGTCCACTGCCAGAAGGATCAATCTTGTTCCACTGGTCCCTCTAGCAGTGAGTGGGTGACCTCTTCACCCCTCCCCTCCAAGCATGGAGCTTGGGGTCAGGGCTTGCACAAGATTATGGGGGCAAAGAGAAGCATATGCCCTTTCTAACCTAACCCCCAAGTGCCTTATATCACCTGTAACCTCAAACCTAAAATGTGCATCATTCCCTTATTTTAATATGTGCGTGGAGGGGTGTGGGAGATCTACCAAATGGAATTAATTAAAGCTTCTCTCATGTGGACAAAGTTGTGTTTTTTATTTTATTATTTCCTGAAGTCTTTTTTTAAAAAATCTACCAGAAACTATTTGTTATGGACCTATGTTTTTTTTTAAATATTAGAAATATAAAAAAATATAAAAACAGAGCTTTATCTGTGTTCATTTATCTCACATACACTAAGTAGTACATTTTAACCAAGTGTGGAACCTCTTAAGCTTGAACATTTAGTTGAGTGACCATCATACCTTTATACATTTTATATTTTCCTGAATTGTGCTTTTTGTGTTTCCTTTCCTTATAATTTTCGGTAATCTTCTAATCCAGTTTTAACGCCACACATTTCCCACATTTTGTATCACAAAGCATATAAGCATATGGCCTTTTACTGGCATATAAAAGACTGTGTTTTTCCATATTTATTAATGTTACTGCAAGTGATCAATGCAGTAAAGTGATTCACATTTTTTAAAATGTATAAAGGAACTATGAGATAAACATACATAATTAATGGATCTGAATTGTCATCTAGTGCGCATTTTTGTCTGGGCAGGTTTTTTCAGGAAAAAATGAAAAAAAAAAAATAGATTTGTGCATTGTACTGTAATATTAAATTTTTATTGTATTCTGCTGTGCTTTAAGGCTATATGCAAAAATGTTTAAACTTAATAACTATGCTGAAGGTAGAGGGGAGAAAACGAATAGATGAATATCTTACATTCTGTCTAAAAATGATGTCAGTCTCCTCTGAGACCTTAAGACTTGGGCTTAGTGTTGCGAAGAAAGCAATCTTTCCAGGAATTCTTTCCCTGTACTATATGGAAAATCCATTTAAGTTATAGCTCTGACTTTCTGTACTTCTGGTGTGCAATATCACACTGAGCTGAAAGGCACTGCAGTAGCTTACTGTGAAGCTGTTTGTCCAATTTTCGGCATGCGGTGGCCTTTGTGAAGAACCCCTTTTGTGGAAGTGGTAGACTATTTCCCAAATGACACTTCACTTTCACTCCCCTAGCAATTATAAGCGCAGTGCGGAGGCTACAATAACAAACAAGCTATAAACCCATGCAATATAGAGCGGTTACAAGGATTGAGGCAGAATATTATTTTGGGTAAAACAAGTTAGGAATAGCTTCATGAGGAGGATGCAGCATGCTGATCACCCATCTCAGATGGCTGGTAAATGTTTCTGTACATTCATAACTCATGAAAACTGTATTACTAATCTGCAAGTGTCAATAGGCCCTTAGAAGGAATTATGAGGGATGTGGGGTTAAGTATGCATAATATGACTTAATTGCCAAACACTGTTTGGTTCTTTATCATGGGTTAAAGCTTTAAAATGTCACTTTGTTAACACTTAATAGGAAAGTGTTTAATCGCTACGGAGGAGGACAGTGGGGAAGCACATATATATATAGCAGTACAGATGACAGAACCCACACTTTTATATGTATAAAGCCCCCACAGGGTATAAAACTTTGCAGCGGCACAATGGAAGAGAATTTACATATACCCAAGATGTGTTCACTCCATTTTATTACTGAAATCTGGGTGACTATTGTATTTATTTATGCTTAAAGCTTATACAGCTTTCCAGATACTGAAACAGCCCATAGGTGAGTCAAATTGGTTGAACAAGAAAAAAAAAGACTAAATTCCCCAACTTACACAATCGATGTGGATGGGGAAATCTTCCCTGCTGATCTACTGTATTCTGACAGCAGGGGATTTCCCTGCCGTCAGAATACACTGACCAGAATTGCAGGCTATAGCCTGCAGCACTGATCGTTTGGGGAAAATCTGACAGGGAAATTGTACAGAACAGAATAGGTAGATCAACTTCTGTGCAACCTCAGTGCCCATGCATGGATCGAAATTTCAATCCATGTATGGCTGGCTTAGGCTAGTTGGAGCAGCTAGGCTGTCGGCCCAACACTTTACAAGATATTAGGAATCTACGTAGGTGCTTGTCTATTCGTTTGCATTGCTATACGCAAAGGTTTGAAGCTTCCCTAGGACAGAAAGTCAACTGGATACATACTGCAAATACAGCCACAAAGCTTGTTGATTGGTAAACCTAACACCAGCCACAGGTAAATATCTGAATAGATTTTATTTTTTTTAGTTCAAGAATAACAATAACGGTAACATGTTACAATTATGAAGAAATGGGATTTATAGATAAAAAAAAAACAAAAGTAATAAAGTATGGATAAATACTCAACAGTCCATCTTTAAAACATTAAGACCAGCTACTACAGTCTGATTAAAAGAAAAAAAATAATTGTGATAACTGCAATAAAATCTACAGCGTGATTCTGAAGTGTTGGTGGTGCACATCATCATCGACCCTTTGAAAGTGGCTGCAAGTATAGCTTTGTCTCCATGTAAGACATCTTATTTTCCAGTGCTGTAAATTTGATCTCCTGCATTACTGAATGAAAAAAAAAAAATTAAAACATTCTATTAAAGAGAAATGTATAAGTGATTTGGATGGATTTTTTATTAACAAAATGGGACATGGAAGGATATTGCCTATCCCCTCTACCGCCTGTAGAATTACCTGGGAGCACATTCTTTTGATGTTTAATCTGATTTATCTGGTTATCAGTAAAGTAGATAGTGTAGAGGGTTATCACTAATTGCAACTTACAATCATATTCTCAAATGAACTTACAATCATATGCTGAAATGACATCAACTTACGTTAGGGGGCTCCAGTAATTATTCATATGACAAAAACCATGTCATGTAAGGGGAACCTATGGACCTAGACTAAGAAATAGAGAAGAGGAAAGCACTATGGAAAGACAAGTGTTACAATATCTATAAATAATGGTCTCTTCTTTACAAAAATAATGTCTCCAAAAACACATTCAATAATGTAAAAACTGATCCATGGATTCCTTGGGGTCAGGAAGGACACGTGCCTTTACACGCACATGAACTTTAATGACATCCCAGTCTTAGTCCGTAGGGTTCAATAATGAGTTAGCCCACCCTTTGCAGCTATAACAGTTTCAACTCTTCTGGGAAGGCTTTCCACAAGGTTTAGAAGTGTGTCTATGGGAATGTTTGACCATTCTTCCAGAAGCGCATTTGTGAGGTCAGGCACTGATGTGGACAAGAAGGCCTGGCTCGCAGTCTCCACTCTAATTCATCCCAAAGGTGTTTGGGTTGAGGTGAGGACTCTGCGTAGGCCAGTCAAGTTCCTCCACTCCAAACTCTCTCATCAATGTCTTTTTGGACCTTGCTTTGCGCACTGGTCCAAATCATTTGGTGGAGGGGGGATTATTATGGGGTGGTGTTGTTTTTCAGGGGTTGGGTTTGGCCCCTTAGTTTCAGTGAAGGGAACTCTTAAGATGTCAGCATACCAAGACATTTTGGACAATTCCATCCTCCCAACTTTGTGGGAACAGTTTGGGGATGGCCCCTTCCTGTTCCAACATAACTGCGCACCAGTGCACAAAGCAAGGTCCATAAAGACATGGATAAGCGACTTTGGGGTGGAGGAACTTGACTGACCTACACAGAGTCCTCACCTCAAGCCAACAGAACACCTTTGTGATGAATTAGAGCGGAGACTGCGAGCCAGGCCATCTCGCCCACATCAGTGCCTGACCTCACAAATGCGCTTCTGGAAGAATGGTCAAACATTCACATAGACACACTCCTATACCTTGTGGACAGCCTTCCCAGAAGCGTTGAAGCTGTTATAGCTGCAAAGAGTGGGCCTTTCAATATTGAACCCTACAGACTAAGAATGGGATGCCATGTGCGTGTAAAGGCAGTTGTCCCAATACTTTTGGTAATATAGTGTATTTGTCAGAATTGTAGTTCACATGCCAAAATGATTGCCAGGAAAGGTTTTTACTGATTGGAGCTCCCAATATTGTTTGAGAGGATTGCATCGCGATACAAGCCCATGTTGGTTAAATAACTGTATGTATTATATTCACAATTGTGCATTGTATATACTGTACATTTGTGAAAATTTGTGAAAATTTCACATAACTGCATTCTTAGGTTGATCCAAATTGCTCACAATGTTTTTTTAGCCTTGCTTGTCGTTAATAGTCATTCATTTTTGACAACACAATGCAGATGGTATGTATCCTCCTTTGTCATCAAAACTTCAAAAGCACAACGAAATAAACAGCTAAAGTGGGACACTTAGTACAATTTTCCCTAAGTTTGCTGAAAAATAAAAGATTGTGTGGGTGTTAAAATGTTATTGTGTTAGACTGAATACAAATGACATAGACACGTTTTGGATAGGATTAGCATAATGAAAATAGCCACTGATCCTTTTTTATTGGAAATCCAATCCAAACGTATTACTGCTAATTTTTCAAATGTATTTTGTACAGATAATTTATCAAAAACGTTAGGCTACACCCAGTGTGTCATACCATTTGAGCTGATCTACTGGCAAAAAAAAAGCTAAAATACAGGTGAAATACAGATATGGGGGTTGTTTTAACTGTCTCAGGATTTGCATTTCTGTCCGTCCAGTTCTGAGTTCTATGCAGCTTTGCTAGATAATACAGCCTTGGCTGGCAATGCAGGAGAACCATTTTTATCTATTGCAGTTAAATAACACTTAAACTGGCCACACATGGATCAAATATTAGGTGGTTCAGTTTGGATCCATGTATGGGCACTGTGGTTAAACAGAAGTTGATCTACCAATTGACTTCTGTTCAACCAGCCTGCTGGAACATTTCCACAGGATCAGTGCTACAGGCTACAGCCTGCGGTGCTGATCAGTGTAGTCTGACAGCACTGCAAAAAAATATTTGATGGAGGTTATAACCCTCCCTTACCTTATCCAAAATGAATTAAAAAATTGTTTTGCCTTTAGTTACACTTTAAGACTGGGTTCACACTGCTTTTTGGAGCGGCTCACAGCAGGGATCCATTGCGTCCCTGTTCACCATTTCAGGTCTGATTTCGGACAGAATTTTTGGGCGGCTGTAGAGTGAATTGCACAGGAGTCCTATGCTTCTTCTGGTCTGAAACAGACCAGAAGAAGCATAGGACTCCTGTGCAATTCACTCTACAGCCGCCCAATAGATGTGTGAACCGGCTCCATTGAGAGCTGGTCACAATCTCCGGACATTCGAATTGGATGTGAGGAAACCTGCATCCAATTCGCAATAGTGTGAACTCAGCCTAAAGTAGAAGTTCAGCCAAAACCTAAAACTAACTCCAAACCTACTCATAGCCACATTCTAAACCTAATCTATCTAGCCCTATAAAGAAGAAATTGATGTACTTACTTGTTCTTTAGTCACTCTGGTCCGGTCCCACGCTGAGCTATCGGCAGGGCCGACACTAGCTACAGGCAAGGTAGGCACCGGCCTAGAGCGCACATTAGACGGGGACGCCCTGCCTGGTCCGTCAGAGGGGTGACACCAGCTGTGCGGTTCTGTGATGGACCAGTTCCCAGCTGGTTGTTGCTGCAACACCCAATCCCTTGAGAATATGGGGTACTACCTGTGATGGAGGGGCGCGGGGAGCCTGTCAGTGCTTCATTCTTGATCTGCCTGAATGGGAGGAGTGATCATGCTGTCGTCTGAGACAGGTGGAGAACGGAGCACACAGCGAGGCTGCAACAGCTGCTGGAGGGAGGATTCTACCCCGACCTCTCTCCAACAGCAACCTGATGTGGGCAGGGGAAAGCTGGCAGAACAGGTACTGGCCAGGGGCGGCACCAGGTGGGTGCTTGGGGTGCTTTAGCTCCCCTATCAGCAGTTGTTTAGGGTGCTCCGGGAAGATAATCACTGTTTGGAGCCCAGGTCTCCTGCTTGTCCAAATGACTGCAGGCAGACCCAGCTCCTGATACCAGCATCGTTCTTATCCCCCGGCCTGCCCCATTTGTGCAAAACAGATCTCTTATCTGTCCGGGGTCGGGCTGGGAGAACGGCAAACAAGTCAGATGCAGAGCTAGGCGATACCATTTCACTGCCCGGACCTGCATAGGGAGGGTAGGTTCTCAGGCTTATCCTGCGCCCGTGCTGCAACCCCTCCCCCTTCCTGTGCCGCCTTTTTTGATTTTCAATACCAGAGCAGAGCAATAAGAAGTTAAAATGAGCTCTCAAACTCTTTTTTCTGTACAATGCTTCCAGGAGTGGAGAATCATCTTGTGGAGCAGCCTGGATAGTCACAGTTCCTTGTTAGTGCAGGCAGTGGAGGGAGCAGAGGCAAGCATTCTCTCTAAATGTTCTGTTTATCCACTCACCGGGAGGCTGTTACAAAACCTCAGGAACAGAGTCAGAGGGAACACAGACACCAAGTATTCCTTTCTACTAGAAGAAATCATGGATCCTGTATGATAAATGTCTACATGAGACTCTCTGATTGGGAGAAAAGAATGCAGGATCTGTGTGTTCTGTCCATCCCTCCCTCTGCTTGCTTCATCTTTAACCCTTAGGGCTCCTTCACACTAGCTGTGCTCTCTGAAGAGCAATAAACACTTGGATTGATTTTTAGAAAGCATTAGACAGGCGGTAAGAAGATGTTTTATCATCTCCTCACAGCCTGCTTTACCTAATTGAATCCTGCATGCAGTAGTGCACAACAACTGTGTGCATTGCATTGCACACAGTTGTGGGGCTGTTGCCGACCAGCCCCAGTCACTTGAATGGGTTGTGTTCAGTGGGTGGTAGCTCCTGCCAAAATCCGGTGACTGACTCCACCCCCAAAATGGTAGCAGTCATTAAAAAGTTGGGGTATACATGGGCAGGGCAAAGGTGGTGGAGTCAGAGGTGGAGCCAAGTGTGGTGGAGCCAAGTGTGGGGGGCAGCAAAATGAGGTTTCGCCTAGGGTGTCTAAAATCCTTGCACCAGCTCTGGCTGTCAGCGGTGGTTTCATTATGTGGGAGTGTGCAGGAGGGGCAGCCAACAACGGAAGCCACATAGTAAATCTATGGGTGACATCACTTTCCAGGCATTCCACAGCTGTTGTTGGTTTTCTCCTGCACACAGTATCCACCACTGGAGACTGGACCGGATCGAATTCAGAAAAGGTATGTATAGTGATTTTTTTCTTTACAGGGTTATTTACCGTATTTATCGGCGTATAACACGCACTTTTCCCCCTGAAAATCAGGGGGAAATCGTGTGTGTGTTATATGCCGATCCCTGCTACTCGGAGGGGACGAGCGCCGCTGGATGACACAGAGCTGCGATCTCCTGTGTATCCGGTGCTGTCACACACAGTTCCGCCCCCCTGGCCTGGCATTGGACCACTGCTGTCCATCATATGAGCCGGGCGGGACTGTGAGTGACTGAGCGCTGGATACACAGGAGATCGCGGATCTGTTTCATCCAGCACTGGCGCGGCTGCAATCATCTGCAAAGCGAAGTTTTCAGATGTGTACCATAGAGCAGGGATATGCAATTAGCGGAGTCCCATCATGCCTCTGCCTCTGGGTGTCATGCTTTTGGCTGTCAGAGTCTTGCTATGCCTCATGGGACTTGTAGTTCTGCAACAGCTGTAGGTCCGCTAATTGCATATCCCTGCCAGAGAGGCTGCAATCATGGGCATGTTAGAGGCTGCAATCATGGGCATGTTAGAGGCTACAATCATGGGCATGTTAGAGGGTGCATATGGGCACTAAACAGGCTGCAATAATGGGCATATTAGAGGCTGCAGATGGGCATAGATCAGACTGCATTGATGGGCACTGATTAGGCTGCAGAGCACTGACCCTTATTTTAACATTTTTCTGAAACTTCCCTCTTAAAGTTAAGGTGCGTGTTATACGCTGGTGCATGTTATACGAAGGTAGATTTGTTTTAGAATGTGGCTGAGAGTAGATTTAGGGTTAGAAAGTTTTGGGCTGAACTTTCACTTTAATCGTGTGCTTTATAATTGCTTGGAGTTTAGCTTTAACTTTAACTCTTATTTGTGATGTGTGGATGGCTACAGCTGCTTCTGTAGCTGGATGCAAAGCTTACCTGTGCATATGCAAATCAATAATTTGCCATGGTCATCATCCATTTTGCCATGGTCATCATCGGCTGCATTAACACGGACCCAAAGATCAAAATAAACCATGCACAGCCATACAACAGCTTTCATTAATCTTTTGGCTCCCTCTGGTCAATTATCCACTCTTATTATAATAGTACATCCCCTATTAAAATGTATACATTAGGGAAAGAATATGATATGTGTACAGATAGAGATAGCGGCGCTATCTCTATCTGTACACGTGTGAGAGGTATAGTTTTGGGATTTTGATCAGTCTATGTATTTATTTAAGTGGCAGCTTTTTTTCACTGTACACTGTGGATGTACACATATTTTGTATTCATTTACACATCTTTTATATAGCTTTGCACTTTCTTTTCTTTTCTTGCAGTGGAGTAAGAGAGATTCAGGGGCGGTTTATTTGTATATCTCTTGCTACAAACCAGAGAATATGATATCAAGCTCCAAAAATGCATTTAGAAAGCAGTACTGCCTACTATGCAAGGAAAAACATGTAGATATCCCAGGTATGATAAAGTTTGAAACACAAAATCATAAATTATAGTATAATAAATAACTATAAATAATTATAGCAAATAATAATATAATAATAATACATTTTATTCAATAATGTAATCAAAAACACTGAAATGTGCACAGTCGCAGAATTGTCACTGTTGTTAACCACTTCAGCCCCTGAAGAATTTACCCCTTTCCTGACCAGAGCACTTTTTGCGATTCGGCACTGCGTCGCTTTAACTGACAATTGTTCGACGATGTACCCAAACAAAATTGACGTCCTTTTTTTCCCCACAAATAGAGCTTTCTTTTGGTGGTATTTGATCGCCTCTGCGGTTTTTATTTTTTGCGCTATAAACAAAAAAAGAGCGACAATTTTGAAAAAAACGCCTTATTTTTTACTTTTTGCTATAATAAATATCCCCCAAAAATATATAAAAAAAACTATTTTTTTCCTCAGTTTAGGCCAATATGTATTCTTCTACATATTTTTGGTAAAAAAAATATCACAATAAGCGTATATTGATTGGTTTGCGCAAAAGTTATAGCGTCTATAAAATAGGGGATAGATTTATAGCATTTTTATTATTTTTTTTTTATTATTAGTAATGGCGGCGATCTACGATTTTTATCGTGACTGCGACATTATGGCGGACACATCGGACAATTTTGACACATTTTGACACATTTTTGAGACCATTGGCATTAACACAGCGATCAATGCTATAAAATTGCATTGATTACTGTAAAAATGTCACTGGCAGTGAAGGGGTTAACACTAGGGGGCGCTCGAGGGGTTAACTGTGTTCCCTGGGAGGTGATTCTAACTGAAGGGGGGAGGGGACTGACTGGAGGAAGTGACGGATCGTGGTTCCTAGCTAATAGGAGGGTCTAGGGACAAAAGGGAGGTGAAATGATTTGATACAGTAATGTAATCTTACAGATTACAGTGTGTTATGTGTGTTATGTATTTTTCACTTTTTGAATTTGCCGCTGGGCTCCTGCGATGCAATCCCAATTGTGGCTCAGGGTTACCGCTTTTGGTAATGAAAATTCACCCCGAGCCACACTCGGGAATACCGCCAGGGAGGCTAATGGAGCTCAGGATCATAGGAAATACATACATCTTGGTAATGAGAGATGCAATGGGGGAGATTTACTAAAATCGGTGCGACAGAATCTGATGCAGCTGTGCGTAGTAACCAATCAGCCTCTAACTTCAGCTTGTTCAGTTTAAGTGTTACTAAACCCAGGACCCTGCATTCACTATATCTGGTCTCCCACAGTACACAGAACATGGAAATGCAATTATTTACTAAATATAAACTGCTAAATACCTTTTTTTCATCAGCAGTATATAGCAGTCTTGTGAGTTCTATCAGTGTCTGGTTAAAACTTGTAGGAGGAGTTTTCATTCTACTCTAACTGTCCTATGAGGCTGCAAGACTCTTGACCTTCTGTTTGGACAGTGCTGATTGGCCTTGTGCTAATAAATGCACACTCCCAGGGAAAGCCATCCCCGCCTAGAGAACACAGTGATTATGCAGGGAAGAAATTAGCTTGATTTCCCCATCAAAACTGACAGTGTTGATGCAGGAATCCCTCCTGCTGGGCTATCGTCTTCTTCCAGCGAGGGGGGGGGGCATCCCCATTGGGATCAAACAGTGATCGCAGGAGGATCTGACAGGCTGGTTGTACCCAAATTGTTCAATTGATCAACTTGGTACCTTCAGCTTGTCCATTAACGGTTTGAATCCTGGCCAAGATTTGAACTGTGTATGGCCGGCCTTAGGGAGTATCTCACCAAAAGTGACATTTCTGTTGCAAAAGATGCCCAAAATCAGGCTTTTATCTTAATGCTAAGTAAAGCAGGAAATTACATTTTTGGAATTGTTCTGTACATCAAAGGTGTATATTGCCCTATTGAAATAAATTTTACAGAAAATTACTGTGCTGCAGTTTAAAAAGGCAGGATCATTTTTAATAGAATTAAATTATAATATAAAAAACAAACACATACAGCGCTGGCAAAAAGATATAACACACCGTACATATGATACTATATAGAAAGTGCTCTGTGCAATATTCCTATAATAATGAACCCATAAATAACGTGAATAAAGTGCTGAATAAGTAAGATGTAAATAGATATGCAATTAGTGCTAAACACAAACCAATTACTAATTAGTAGATTACTATTTACCAATTTAGCACATGCATAAAGTGCCAAATAAGTAGGATGTAAATAGATATGCAATTGGTGCTAAACACAAACCAACTTGCGCATCATAGCGCTACTCGCAAGATACATGGTTGCAATCAGGCATGTCAGAAAAACTTCCGCGATCGCTGCTGTGAGCGTGCGTTCCACGGGAACAGGAAGAAGTGTCACTGGTTAAGCGTGTGCCGGATGTTTCGTCGACGCGTTTTGCCCCTCCCCCAGGGCATCATCAAAGACATAACCTTTTGACAAATTATAATATAGCTTGTGTAGCAATTTTATATACTATGTTTTTTATTTGCTATATTTTTCTTCTACAAAACTGGAACTGCCCTTTAAACTGAAAGTTAATTTAGGCTTTAAATACTTTTTTCTTTCTTAAAATATGAATTTTTTACTTCATTGCAGACAGGAGGTGCTAATCTCAGTTCTGTTCCACAGTGTCCCCTGACTTTTTTTTTTTGCTCCCTAAAAGAAGGGTCGCTGGTTCGAATCTCAACCACGACACTACCTGCCTGGAGTTTGCATGTTCTCCCTGTGCCTGTGTGGGTTTCCTCCGGGTACTCCGGTTTCCTCTCACACTCCAAAGACATGCTGGCAGGTTAATTGGATCCTGTCTAAATTGTCCCTAGTATGTATGAATGTGAGTTAGGGACCTTAGATTGTAAGCTCCTTGAGGGTAGGGACTGATGTGAATGTACAATGTATATGTAAAGCGCTGCGTAAATTGACGGCGCTATATAAGTACCTGAAAAAAATAAGAAATAAATAAAAAAAACAGTTTACCAAGCTCAGTAGCTCAGGTTGGAATTTACATACACAAGTGAATCAGAGGAGTAAAAGTATGCTGGGGAATTATATTATTCTTTTGCACTAAATCTAATGAGTGACTCGTCTGCATTTAAGGATTCGGTTAGACAAGGCAAGCTTTAAGGCAGACCATTATTGCTGTGCTGTCTCCTTAGTTAACCAATGGTGCTCATAGATTCTATTGACATGTATTAAATGTTTATTTAAAAAAAAAAATTGGAATGGCAATTAGAATGACTGAACTAAAAGTCGATGAAAGAACCAAACCAAATGTCATTGGTTGTGATGCAATTATTTCTACCAACAAAATAGCTACGCAATGTGTTTTGGCATCTGCTAGAAATTGCTCAAGAGATGTACAGTAAATCTTGGGTTTAAAGATTGCAAATATGAAGAATGGAGATTTATGGTCAGAGTATCTTGGCTTCATATTTTCATATTCACATGCATACATCTATTGCACAGCGTGATTATTAAACAGTATCATTTGTACATGTTTATATGCTTGAGAACACGAAGCTACACATGTGAATCAGATTTAAAAAGTGTTTTTCTTTCTTTTGAGATTGTCAACTCAGAGGGATAACAGTGGCCTCTCCCTAAAAATACACAAGTTCAGAATGTTTTTACAAGACTTTGTGGAAGCGATTTGTGCCTCAACCAATGAAATGTTCCACAAACCATGGGAATCATTGTTGATGCTCTTGAGGTTTAAAGGGAATACACAGTCAGAACTAAAACACTGGGCTCCATTAAGTAGCAATAAATTAGATAGATTTCTTAATACATAGACATTTGTTGCTTTTTAACAGTCACCTTTCAGAAAATATCATTCCAACTGTGAAATATTCACTACATTTTGAAAAAACAAAAGAAAAATAATTCTTCAGGTAATTAATAACAACAATAAATGCAGTGTAATGCAAAAGTGTGAGGACCCCTGGTCAAATTCTGGAAACTACGTAACTAACTTAACTAAAACAATACACGGGTGGTGATTTGGAGTCGTGACAGGTTCAAAAGTTGCACCAACATCCCTGAATGAGCAGTGTAGACAAGAGGGAATTTTTTGCGGGACTTTTTAGGTGCTGAATATACTGAAAAGCCATATACAATAAAAAATAAATAAATAAAAGATATCTTGTTGTGCGGGTGGTGGTACATTTATCCCTAAATAGATGGATATGGTAAATGGTACCACCACCCGCATGACAAGATATCTTTTTCCATACCTGGCATTTCTCCATACCAGTTGTACCAATGTATACCTTATCTGACACTGAATATCTGTGTTTTATATGTCTTAAATAAAAAGTGATGTTTTTTTTAATTGTATATGGCTTTTCAGTATATTCAGCACCTTAAAAGTCCCGCTAAAAACTCCCTCTTGACTTAACTAAAACAATGTTTTTGCTATTTTTTAACCTTATTTAACAGTCTGGGAATAACAACACTTAACAGGTAGCAACATTTTGGGTACCCTTCCAGTTGTTCCACTAGGTCCAAATTGATTGACCTGTTAGGTGTTAATCCAATTTAGGTAAAGACAGCTACCAGATTATGCTTAATGGCATAATCAGTGGCACCGAAGAGTGCAGATATTCCAACACAATTATTTAAAAAACATTCCACAAAATCAACCATTAACGCCTTAAGAAAAGAGAGAATAAAGGATCCATAATAAGCCATAACTTTAGGAATGCAGATCTCCTGGGTCCTCCACAGCTTCCACTGGTTCCTCCCTCACATCACTAACATCTACAATGACTTTGAGGCACCATTTCTACAGGACAGAGAAGCATTCAGTGGTACAGCCAGCGAGACAAAAAAAAAATATTTCTGCAATGACAAACACTTGCATGACATAGACCTTTTTTAGCAGGCCTTAAAACCAATTATGAGAAGACATGTCATATGTACTGTATAAATAAACAAGTGACATAAGTATATTAGCATGTGTGCATACCAAAGCAGAAGATGGCAAATAAAACATTTTGAATGCTCTGTAATACATCTTATTTACAATCGCAAACCAAAGAAGAGTAGACATGTAATGCTTTGGTGTAGCTTTCTGGAGCATTCTTCTGTGAGTCCAGAGTGGAGGCAGAGTTTGATGCCCTGGCTTCACAGAAAGTGGGTCAAATGATGCTAGGCTTCATTCGACCCAGAAGAGGAGTGGTGGTGGATTGGTCTGCAGGTGAACCTGCCTGGGACAGCGCTGAGTAAAACAGCCAGAGCTGCTTTTTCATTTTTGCAAGAAGCTTGGAAGTCAATTATTTCCATTTTGTGCAAAAGCTGGAATTGGGCTTTAATGCTCCAAAGCCCATTGGAAACCTACTTGAGTTAAAGATTATCCATTCTGCTGGTCATCGTGATACATTTAGTACTTGGGTTTTAATGTAGCTAAATTGTATACACTCATGTGGGCCCACACATTAAATATTTGACAAACGCAATAGCCATGGAAAGAAAGTGTCCTCACTGGGGACAAAGATGGCAGGAAAGACCTCATGGAAGTTTCCACACTTCTCTATAGTGCTACAAAATCAGTTATTATTGCTATATATGTCTCTGCTGGAAAGATTTCACCTTAAAACCTGCCCCGGTACCAAAGGAAACAAGAAGTAAGAGGATATCTTATTAATGTGTGGACGTACAAGACCACATTAACCCCCCACAGGTTGTAACCCTTTCCTACACTAGAAAAAATAGGAAAAAAGTTTTAGCTGCAAAAGTTTAAACTTCTTATCATGAAGAAAATCAACAAAATGTGTAATCTGGCTCCTGTATGAAGTGTCAGAATGGCCATCATGGATAAAATAATGATATTTTGCAGTATCTAATAAAGGCCATACATGGGAAGATAAGTTTACCAAACTTTTTAATATGCTTTCTAACTTACATAACATAATAGGGTTGGCAAACAGAAATCCCAGTCATTGTTGCACGCACATGCCAGGCTGTCACAGAGTCATGTGATGGGCAGGTGGCACCAAGCTTCTAGGCTGTGAGAGAGTGACTGCAGGGATGCAGCTCCCTGTCCTTGTCAGGACTTAATGAAAGCCTCTGGAAGTTTGTGAACATGTCCAGTAACTTAGTGAGTTCACCTTTAAGGATCTTTGCTTGGAATAGGAACTTTAGGAATTAGGAAGGTATTTCGAATTAGGAAGATTGTGCACATGTCCAGTAGCATAATGAGTTCCCCTTTTGGGATCTTTGCTTGGCATAAAAAGCAACTGAGGACAACAAAGGGTTGATTTACTAAAACTGGAGAGTGCAAAATCTAGTGCAGCTCTACAAAGAAACCAAACAGCTTCCTGATTTTTTGTCAAAGCTTAATTGAACAAGCTGAAGTTAGAAGCTGATTGGCTACCATGCACAGCTACACCAGATTTTGCCTCTCCTGTTTTAGTAAATCAACCCCATAGTTTCCTGAAGGATAGCCCCAGCAAATTGGGATGGATGGTTACTTTATTGTAAGTGATCACAATTTGATATACACTACTGTGCAAAAAGTTTTAGGCAGGTGTGAATATTTTTTGTAAATTATGAATGCCCTCAGAAACAGAAATGTTAATAGTTTATTTTTATCAATTACCAAAATGAAAAGTAAATTAACAAAAGAGAAATCCAAATCAAATTAATATTTGGTGTGACCATCCTTTGCCTTCAAATCAGTATCAATTCTTCTAGGTACACTTGCATACAGTTGAGAACAGGTAGGTTGTTCCAAACATCTTGGAGAACCAACCACGGATCATCTGTGAATGTAGGCTGCCTCAAATCCTTCTGTCTCTTCATGTAATCCCAGACAGACTTGATGATGTTGAGACACTTCCAGACTGCTGGCCAGACTTCTCCGAACTATAGATGGGTGTACCTGGTTCCCAATGGTTGCTGCTGATGGCACTGTTGAACATCTGATGTTGAAGAGAAGTAAGCATGATGTGTTTTTCATCTGCTGCTCTAAGTTACCTTGGTTGACCAATGCATGTACGGTGTTCAACATTGCCTTTTTCTTTGTGCTTCTTCAAAAGAGCTTGAACAGCGCGTCTTGAAAGCCCAATCTGCTTTGAAATCTTTGCCTGGGAGAGACCTTGCTGATGCAGTATAACTACCTTGTGTCTTGCCATGGTGTATGACCTGTGACATGAAACTGTCCCTACCTCACCTTAGTAGCGGAGATTGGCTGTTCCTCACCCAGTTTTAAGCCTCCTACACAACTGTTTCTGTTTTGGTTAATGGCTGTGTTTCAATGTACAGTACATTGAAACAAACAGATGATCATTAGCACCTGCTTGGTATAATTGGTTATTCATATACCTGACTCTAATCCTACAAAATCCTGTGCAAGTGTACAAAGTGTGCAAGTGTAAGAATTTATGCTGGTTTGAAGACAAAGGGTAGTCACAGCAAATATTGATTTGATTTAGATTTTCCTTCTTTTCGCTCCCTGTAAAATTTGTAAATTATTAATAAATGATAAAATATATATAATTGCAAGAATTCTTACTTTACAGAATGCCTAAAATTTACGCATCTGCCTAAAACTTTGCACAGTACTTTATATGACTATAACTACATAAAGCACAAGGATACAGATTCAACATATAGGTATAAAAATGATTTCCAAAATATTAATCACAACACACACAAATTAAAATAAGCACATGATGCTCAATACAATATTCTTTTGTGAAAAACAACAAAGGCAACTTATATGTATATATACACTATACTGAGTGTCACATTTTACAGGTAGGAAAGGGTTACAAGACATCCATATCTATCTATGTTCCATTGATCTCAATATAGTGGTCTCAGTTGGTTTAAGGCATCATATGGTTACATCGATCTAAAGATATACACATCTCCACAAGGGAATAGCTAATAGGTTACTCCTATACGGGACTGAGAGGTAGAGAGGTCCAGGACTTAATGTTGTCCTGTCATGAGATGGAGATATTGGAAGAAACTTTCTTCCTGGTCCACAAAATATCAATGAGCTCATTTGATATATATAAAACACTATGTAAATTGAGTCATATATGGATCAAGACACTTGCATTAGGATACAAGCATCAGCTTCCCGAGAGATGCAATACATTTCTGTCTGCTTTTTGTTTTATTTCTGAAGGATTAATAGAGGTAAGGTTTTGTCATGTGATACTATCCTACAGGCAGTAATGTGGGATCTTCCAGTGTGCACTGAATAGTGAATGTATATGTCCTGTGAGGTGGACCCCCTATGACTTCACTGTCTATGTGCTTTGTCCATACATATGAAGAAGAAATGTGCACACTATGGCAGGCCAAGAAAAGAGTCATTAGAGCTAGTCATACCTGTTATACAGGTATATCTCAAGTTTTTAACAAAAATTGTAGCTAAAGCAGAATGTTACATTTTGGAAAATTGACAAGAGGAGCGGAGCTTATTTGTTGTTGTTTGTGACTACCCCTCCTACAGTGATTGTAGATTGTAGACAATGCTTGCCAACCTTCCAATATCAAATCCCAGGGTAGGCTAGACCACAGGTCTTATATTTGCAATCACCACACTATGAAAACAAATCTCCTTTGGTGTACAAAATGGTGCCCACTGGGTTGTACATTGTGTCTTTTTTTTCACAAGAAAAATGTTTATTCAAATCTTTACAGTACAAGCGTTGCATACGCACAATTAGTCATAGTTGCATTATTGTATGGATTACCATAGAAAAACTGTTTCGTCAAAATCCACAGGAGAGAGGTGAGAAAAACCCTTATGCTGCATACACACGAGCGGAATGTCCGACAGAAAAAGTTTGACGGAAGCTTTTCATCGTCTATTCTGATCGTGTGTATGCCTCATTTTTTTTTTTTCGAAAATTCTGACGGACCTAGAAATGGAACATGTTCTAAATATTTCCGACAGAACCAATTCCTATCGGGAAAACCGCTCATTTGTATGCTGTTCCGACGTACAGAAAACAACGCATACTCTGAAGCAAGTACGAGACGGAAGCTATTGGCTACTGGCTATTGCACTTCCTTTTTCTAGTCCCATTGTACGTGTTGTACGTCACCGCGTTCTGGACGGTCGGACTTTGGTGTGACCGTGTGTAGGCAAGACCGCTTGAGCGGAATTCCGTCGGAGTAACCTTCGGAGTTTATTCCGACAGCAAAACCGGTCGTGTGTACTGGGCATTACATAACATAACAATAAGATACTGGTTTAGTAGCAATAGATTCCAACATAATTAATTAAGAAGATCCAGGAGAGGGGAGGGGGAGGGGAGGAGAAGGGGGGCAGGGGGAGGGGCGAAGGGACCTCATCTAAATAGTTAGATTACATTTTATAGATGGTTAACAGCATTCAGAAGAGCAAACCAGTGGTCTATTATCGTGTAACAGCTTCAACATCAATGCCCTGATCGTCATCTAAGAGCTCCGCTCCCCAAGCATCTATCCATCCTGACCATATTTTGTCGAATTTGCTAGGGCAGTTTCGATTGATATAGGTGTAGCGCTGGTAGATTTGCGATCTACCATCTGATAGGTAAATTTAGTAACTTGTTCGTTAGGAAGGTTAGATTTGCCTCTGTTTCAGCTTGACTGATGTTGCGTGTGTTTCCATACTGAGCCGTGGGTGTCGCTGTTACCACTGGCTAGTGTTAGACACGTTGCCTTTCCAAGCGTATGGATGCTCTTCTGTCCCGGAGACAACTCAGTGGAGGTGGTCCTCCGAGTTGGCATTCTGGGCGAGGGTATTTATGGGACAGATGCCATATTCTGGGGTTCGTTTTTACAGCCACCTGCTGGTCCTCCTGGCCGACAGGTATGCGTTAGAGAGCTATCTCGTGGTCCTCTGTTCCGGAGGCCCACGTTGCTGCGGTGCAGGGGTGGGCCCAGAAGCTTGTCTGGGGCCTACCACAGCGGCCGAGGAATGGTCCTGAGCTGTCTATCCAGAGTGTTGAAGCTGGACAACCGAGGAGATCCCAGGGGAGGACCCGTCATGGAAGGATCATGCAACGTGCTGGTCTGGAGAGGGGCCTGGTGACTCGGTTGGAGGACGTATCCTAAAGAGATTATACAACATAGTGTTGCCGGGTTGGCTTAAAGGTTCAAGCACTATGACTGACTTTTATCACAAAAACCAATACATCCTGTGGCAGAGGATCGTACGGGTTCATCCCAAACAAGTCTGTGGCAGAGACTTTTGTTTGTGCTGTGTACTGGCTGCTAGGCTAGTTAGAGAGGCCTATCCAGGCGTGCAAGGAGTGTGTCCCACCAAGGGAGTGCATTCTACTGAAATATCCAACCCCAGGGACATTTGTCAAGAATCTTACTAAAAAGGTATTTGAGTTTTCCTCTGCGGTTTCCCTTTTGCCTCTTTCCTGCTACTTCCTTCATTGATGGTTTAATAAAGCATTGAAAACGTACTCAAGTGTTGGTGCGTGTGTCGTCCAGAGGTAAACTCAGCGGAACCCTAGACCCGGTGCCGGTGAAACAGAGGGAAGGAGAGTGAAGGTAACAAGCCCGCTTAAACCAGCAGCTCCACCGAGAGTTATTGCTACATGTGGGGGCGTCGTACGAGACCTCTTGCAACCCAGAGAGGTGTTTCATTGGGAGTTTATGGTGAGAGCTGGACTTTGGAAAAAAAATCTTACAGGAAGAGAAGGGGTTAAACTGCAGGACTTTATTTCTAAATGCGTAGACGGCGGGCGCCAGTGAAGGCCCGGGAAATACGTGATCAGAAGAACAAGTGGGAGGAGCTGACCCTACTTGATACCGCGAGGGACGCGTGTATGTGTTTGGCGCCAGAGGAAGAGAGAGGCATCGTAATCGTGCTGAGAAGATCAGAGTGTGGCCATGTCTTTTCCGGCGATGCAGCCAATTATGGGACCGAGAATGTTCCCTGCAAGCACCGTGTTGAATACTGTGTTGACCGGAGCCCTGCTTACGGATACTGGAGTTTGTTTGAAGCCGCAGGGGAGGTTTGTTCTGTATACCTCAGGAGATATTTAGGGACTGGGCATGATCTGCCACCGATGTGAAGGACTGGCCGTGCATCTTCGTCCTTTTGGCCGATGTCCGCAATGTGGAGAGTACTTGTTTGTGGTGGAGCAACCTACCACGTCACCCCGTGCTTACCGAATGGATTGGGCAACAGGTATCGCCACAGTAGAAGCTACTACTACTACAGAGAGAGAACGGCAGGCCGTCACTTCGCCTGTTGTTACTGACAATGTTCCGGAGAGAAATACTGCTGCTGCTGTCTCATCCGGGGACATTACTTTGATTTCTGCGTCCACTACACCTACTCCTGTTGTACCTGTTCAAAAGAAGGTGGGATATGTAAAGGCTTCCCGCAGCCATGTTCGAGGCCTACCCCAGAGGTTGCCTGAACCGGAGCTACCAAAGTTCACATCAGGAACGGGTAAGCCACTGATGGGGAATGTATCTGGGACTGTAAATAAATATCTGCCAGCGGAAGAGTTGGGAGATTCGGAAAAAGAATCCATGTCAGATCTTTCCGGTGATGATGACCTATTTGAGACTATGTCACAAGAGCTGTTATGGTCACAAGGTGAAGATGTAGCCTCTGCTATGACTTTCCCTGAATGGACAGCCCTGAGTTCTGGGAAGACGTCACCCTGTGTGGAGCCACACAGTATTGTTACTGAGACTTTATCGAAAGTTGCTAGTTCACTACAGACACCGGCTGGGTCTATGGTGAGCAAATCCTTGGATTCCTGTGTGCCGCCTGGTATGGGGAAGGACAGATCTTTGCCCAAACTTACACGTTTGCAGAGAATATTAAACAAGCGTGTAGCTGCAGAGTATGGTTTGGAGTTCCCTTATGTGCCTCAGGATATAATGCAAGTGATTGAACTTAACCGAGAACTTTGGTAGAGTGAAGCAGTTTGGGACTATTTGTCTGTGCCTAAGCCTTTCCGAAAGACTGGATGTTCTGTTAAAATGTATGAACGTTTTAGTGGATGTTTTGTGCACTGGAACTTCGGTTGGCACATCTATGCTGACAAAGTCGTCATCTGCAGGCCCGGAAAAGATGACATTGTCTATTTCATTACCACAGTGGATAAAATGGGAAAGACATTGACCTTGCCGGATCCTCGGTTTTATTGGTGATTCTGGACAAAAGTACTTTGAAGTTAGATAGTTAGTGTCAGTGTAAAGAGATCTTCGTGGTCAAGATCTGCATATTTTGTTCAGTGTTTCAAATCCAAAGACCTCTTTGTTGCTAGCCGGATTTCCTTCATTTAAAGAGATTATTATACAGGGATGGACTCCTTAAGATTTTCTTTTTTTTGATACTAGATGATGGGAAGAGAGGCTAATTTTCTCTAAAAATGAGGCTTTGCTCCTGATATTGTACAGTATATGTGTGTGTTTAATATGTTTTCCTTTTCAGGAACTATTGGATCTCCTATTAAGCTGGGAGGCTTTTCAGCTAGATAGACAGTGAGGTTGTGTACGGTCGTAGGATGGTTTTGTTTGCGGATGTGAACATAATGTTTAATAGATGTAAGTCTTATAATATCTTTCCACTGTCTTTCTTTCTCTCTTTGTCTATCCAAGTTTTTAAAAGCTCAAATACCTACTCCCAGGCTTGGGAGTTACTGTCATTGTTTTTGGACAGACATTGGGGACAACGTCTACTGTAGTGGGGGGAGTATGTAGCGCTGGTAGATTTGCGATCTACCATCTGACAGGTAAATTTAGTAACTTGTTCGTTAGGAAGGTTAGATTTGCCTCTGTTTCAGCTTGACTGACGTTGCGTGTGTTTCCATACTGAGCCGTGGGTGTCGCTGTTACTGCTGGCTAGTGTTGGAAAGGCAACGTGTCTAAGCGTATGGATGCTCTTCTGTCCCGGAGACAACTCGGTGGAGGTGGTCCTCCGAGTTTGCATTCTGGGCGAGGGTATTTATGGGACAGACGCCATATTCTGGGGTTCGTTTTTACAGCCACCTCCTGGCCCTCCTGGCCGACAGGTATGCGTTAGAGAGCTATCTCGTGGTCCTCCGTTCCGGAGGCCCACATTGCTGCGGTGCAGGGGTGGGCCCAGAAGCTTGTCTGGGGTCTACCACAGCGGCCGAGGAATGGTCCTGAGCTGTCTATCCAGAGTGTTGAAGCTGGACAACCGAGGAGATCCCAGGGGAGGACCCGTCATGGAAGGATCATGCAACGTGCTGGTCTGGAGAGGGGCCTGGTGACTCGGTTGGAGGACGTATCCTAAAGAGATTATACAACATAGTGTTGCCGGGTTGGCTTAAAGGTTCAAGCACTATGACTGACTTTTATCACAAAAACCAATACATCCTGTGGCAGAGGATCGTACGGGTTCATCCCAAACAAGTCTGTGGCAGAGACTTTTGTTTGTGCTGTGTACTGGCTGCTAGGCTAGTGAGAGAGGCCTATCCAGGCATGCAAGAAGTGTGTCCCACCAAGGGAGTGCATTCTACTGAAATATCCAACCCCAGGGACATTTGTCAAGAATCTTACTAAAAAAGGTATTTGAGTTTTCCTCTGCGGTTTCCCTTTTGCCTCTTTCCTGCTACTTCCTTCATTGATGGTTTAATAAAGCATTGAAAACGTACTCAAGTGTTGGTGCGTGTGTCGTCCAGAGGTAAACTCAACGGAACCCTAGACCCGGTGCCGGTGAAACAGAGGGAAGGAGAGTGAAGGTAACAAGCCCGCTTAAACCAGCAGCTCCACCGAGAGTTATTGCTACATAGGTAATCTTATACTGTGGTAACACAGAATTCAATATCGAGCACCATGAGGATACCGTGGGAGGTGTAGCATCCTTCCAATGGAGAAATATCTCCCTACGTGCATAGAATGTGGCCTAGCTTAGAAACAGTCTGGTGTGTCTGCCCAGAACACTAGTGTCAAAGACATTAAGCAGCATCAACCTGGGATCAGATCCTAAAGTTAGGGAGGTAATCTGGTCAAGGCTATCCACTATCCCCGACCAATAGTCCTCGAGGCGGGGGCAGGACCAGACCATGTGAAAGAATGAGGCAGCCCGCAGGTCACACCAGGGACAGGACACTGGGGTGTCAGGATTCATAATTGTCAGTCGTTTTGGAGTGTAGTAGGCTCTGTGGAGGAACTTGACCTGCATAAAGCGGTCTCTAGCTGAGATCATATTGGTGACAAAGGAGGATACACATGTTTTCCATTCTTCCTCTGTCAGATCAGGAATGTCCACCCTCCATTTGTCCAAGGTTTTTTCCAGTTTCTTTGTGGAAGCTATGGACAGACGGAAATATAGGGAGGATAAGGGTTTGTCTATAGTTTTTGCAATAAGTAGTCCCTCCACAGAGTCTGATTCTAGAGTAAGTGAAGGTGGGAACTGTTTCCTATATGCATGGCAGGGTTGGTAGTAGTGGAACAGCATCCACCCTGGCAATGAGTAGGCATCCCTGAGATCGGGAAACAATCGCAGTTTACCGCCGGTGACAATGTGCTTTAGTTTCACTATCCCCTTCCCTGCCCAAAGCTGTGGATCTGGAATTTTGTTCATATGTGGGAGATTAGGGTTGCCCCAAAGGGGAATATGAGGGGAGAACGTCCCAGGGGAGCTAAAGCGGGTTCTAGCCCTGTGCCATACTGAGATTGTTGTGAGTATTAATTCCGTGATGCCGGGGTGAGATCTCGGCCCTCTGAACACCACGTTGCTAAGGGAGGAGTATGATCCCATAATGGCCGCCTCCAGGGTCACCGCCGGGTTTTCTTAGGGCTGAGAGAACCACCATCTAACTGTTACCAGGATCGCTGCCCAGAAATAAACCTGGAAATCGGGTAGGGACAAACCCCCCTGAGTGATGGGAAGCTGTAAGGTGGAGATGGCCAACCGTGGGGGCTTTCCGTTCCAAACAAAGGAGGATAATTATACCTTTTAGTTTTGCAAAGAATGAGGCAGGGGGAACAAGTGGGGGATTACTGAAGAAGTATAGGAATTTAGGCAGGTATACCATCTTAACCAGGATCAATCTACCCACCGGTGAGAGAGGAAGAGACTTCCAGGCCAAGCATTTCTGTGAGAAATTCTTGAGTAGTGGTTGGAGGTTCAGCTCAAAATATGAGGACAGCGGAGTTCCAATCCTCACCCCCAGATATTTAAACTCAGATGTTCAGTTCCAGTTAATACGGGCCACCATGGGTTCCATGGCTAACGCAAAAAGGGGGGGGCAAAGCGGACAGCTCTGTCTGGTACCCCTGGTCAGAGGGAAAGGAGATGACAGCGGGTTGTTTGTGCGTATACGGGCCGTGGGGCTATGATAGAGCATCTGAACCCATCTGATGAATCGAGGGCCAAACCCGAACTTACATAGGATGGCCCAGAGGTAGCGCCACTCCACCGAGTCAAACGCCTTCTTGCATCTAGGGAGGCCACCACCTCCGGACCGTCCCCACCCGCCCGGGAAAGATGCGTGAGGAGCTGTCGGATGTTAATGTCCATTCCCCTACCTGGCATAAATCCAGATTGGTCTGCATGCACCAATGCGGTGATCACAGTGTTCAGACGTCCGGCCAATACCTTGGCCAACATCTTGGCTAGAGGTCGACCGATATATCGGCCGGCCGATATATCGGCCGATATTTGGCGTTTTTTACTTAATCGGCCGATTGTGCTGATAAAAAAGGACGATTGTAACTTCAGCCGTGACTTGCAAATGACTTCTGTAATAGCAGTCAATGCAAGTTGCCTGACGTTATCTGTAGAGAGGATTCTCTCCTCCTCTGGGCAGCCTGCCAAATCTGATAAGAAGATACATTGTATCTTTTCAGGTTCTTTTTATCAATAGACTGAACTCTGTGTGGAGGAGTTCTCAGTTTAACCATTTAAAGACTAAATCTTTTCTGACACTTGTTGCTTACAAGTAAAAATCCTGTATTTTCTGCTAAAAAATCACTTAGAACCCCCAAACATTATATATATATTTTTTAGCAGAGACCATAGGGAATAAAATGGTGGTTGTTGCAATATTTTATGTCAAACGGTATTTACGCAGCGGTCTTTCAAACGCAATTTTTTAAAAAAAAATACAGTAATGAATTAAAAAAAAAAACTAAGCAGTAAAGTTAGCCCATTTTTTTTCGTCCAAAAGTTTTGATTACCTGTTTTTGTGTATTTAATATTTAAGATATAGTTTTTTTTTTTTCTAAATTATACATACAAGTGAACTGATTGGAGGTTTGTTTTGTTTAATGTTTAAATGTAAAAAATTTTCTGTATCACTTATTACTTAAGGCTGCTTTCACACTGGAGCAGGCGGGCGTTGATGGTAAAACGCTGCTAGTTTTAGCGGCGCTTTACCGTCATTTTAGAGGCGCTATTCGGCGGCTAGCGGGGCGCTTATAACCCAGCTAGCGGCCGAGGAAGGGGTTAAGTGCGCCCCTGAAGCGCCGCTGCCAAAACGCTTTGCAGGCGCTTCGGCAGCGGTGCACATTAATTTCAATGGGCAGGAGTGGTGGAGCAGCGGTATACACTTCTCCAAAGATGCCGTTTGCAGGACTTTTTTTTACATCCTGCCAGCGCATCGCCTCAGTGTGACAGCACTCAGGATATCACACTGAGACTGCAGGGGAGCCGTTTTACAGGCACTTTACAGGCGCTCTTTTTAGCCCAAAAGCGCCTGAAAAACGCCCCAGTGTGAAAGGGGTATAACTGTTAGATTTTATGAGATGAAGGGAAAAAAAAAAAAATCGGCCAAATATATCGGCCCCAAAAAATCGGCATCACATATCGGCCATCGGCCCCCGCGATTTCCAGAGAAAAACCCATATCGGTCGACCTCTAATCTTGGCATCCACATTTAGGAGAGATATTGGTCGGTAGGAGGAACACTGTTCCGGAGCCTTACCAGGTTTAAGGGTGACAACAATAACCGCCTCAGCCATAGTCAGGGGGAGACAATTCTCCTTCATGGCTGTTTGGAGCATGTGTTTGAATGTAGGGAGCAGCTCCTCCGCATGTGTTTTAAAGAGTTTGGCAGGGACTCCGGCTGGACCTGGTGTTTTACCATTCTGCAGGGAGGCCACTAGTTCCTCTAGCGTAATAGGCCCATCTACGGCTTCCCTGTAAGTAGATGTCAAGCAAGGGAGTTCTATCTCCTCCAGGCACGCTGTTAGCTCCTCATCCGTGCATATCATCCGGGAGCTGTAAAGCTCTTGATAGAATGACACAAATCTGTCATTAATGGAAGTGGGGTCGGTCAGCAGCGTCCCATCAGAATCACATATAGCGGAGATAGTCACCGGAGAGGAGATTTCCCTTGCCAACCATGCCAGCATACTACCCGTCTTGTCCCCATGGTAAAATATTCTTTGAGATTGATGTAGAAATTTGGTTTTTGTGGCAGACGTTCAGAGCAGGAGGACATCCCTCAAGGCTGCCTGAAAGTCAGAGTATACCCTGGGAGCCCTGGTTATGGAGTATTCCACTTCAAGTGCGGCTACCCTTTCCTCAGCCTTCACGGTATCTTCCCTCAAATCCCTCCCGATTCTGCGGATAAGTGACCGCAAACTGCCTCTAATGCAGGCCTTGAACGCATCCCAGGCTGTGGTCAAGGATATAGAATGGTCAAGGTCCCGCCAGTAGTGTAGCACCCCGAATCTATATGGCTCAGAGACCCTTGAATCTGACAGCTAGAACCTGGACAATCTCCACAGACGGTCCCCCGGTGCAGGGGATACACTCAACTTTAAGGCAAGAGGAGCATGGTCCAATATGCCTTGGGGGGAGGATGGAGATGTCCCGAACCCTGGAGAGGACAGACCCCCCAACATAGGCAAGGTCTATGCGCAAAAAGGTTTTGTGTGAGGCTGAGTGACATGTGTAAGCCCGTCGAGAAGGGTAACGCCACCTCCACACATCAGTCAGGTTGGAGGCCTCCGCCCAGGTGAGCAGCTCAGAAGACGAGCCTGCTCCGGTGGAAAGTCTGTCCATCCCAGACTCCGGGACCAGGTTAAAATCTCCCAGAATCATCACAATATCTGTAGCAAAGGCAGCAATTTTAGAAATCAGCTGATTGAGTAATCTTATGGAGGCCGGGGGATTGGGGGGGGGGGGTAGGTACAACCCCACCACCACCAACTCCAATCTGTCCACCATAGCATGAAATATAACATATCGGACATATCCGGATCTAGCTCCAGTGCCAACAGTCTAAACGGTAGGGATTTGTGTATAAGCACGCTGACCCCTCTGGAATAATTAGTATAAGTGGAGTGGTAGTGATGTCCCACCCAGGGCATCCTAAGACTCAAAAGTTTACTACCCGTCAGGTGAGTCTCTTGCAGTATACAAATCTGGGGACGGTATGTATTAAGAAATTGAAACACCAGTGACCTCTTTACAGAGGAATTCAAGCCCCTGGTGTTCTATGATATTATATTACATTCAGCCATAGGCATCCAGTATCACATCATTAAACCAAAGCCTCTCTTCTGGGCCTAGGTGCAAAATCCGGACCACCGCACAGATCAGGATATGGCACCCCAAGTATCCAATGACATATATGAGTACATAGCTTGTGAAAAAACATTAAAAAAAACGAATTATAACAAAACAGTCCCAACCAACCCCCCCACCCCCCATCCCGCCAACCCCAGTCCCAACTTGGGGGAGGTTAAGGATCCCAACTCAGAACCGAGGCGAACACACCTGTAATGGGGAAACGCGTGCGGAATGACATCCACAGTCCAGCAATCAGATGACACACATTTAGTCCCTTTGCTGGGGATCAAATATGTGGGTGCAGTCTCCCAGCAACTACCGGGGGCATAGACTTGAACAGTAGCGTTGCATGAGCTGCCAAACGTAGTGGCCTTGGCCAAAGGAGAGGGGAGAGGGGAAGGGAGGAGGATGTAAAAATAGGAAGACACATAGTTTAACAGGGTTCAGACAGGGTTCCCAACCAAACCGCGGGGAGTATTAGGGAACAATGGCCCCCTAACCCCTGGAAGCCATGGGGTGGGGTACATGCTGACATGTGGGAACTTGCAGGATCAAGGAGGGAAGCACGAGTCAGTATACAAAAGAGGCACGTCTATAAGGCATCGAATGGCCGTGGCTCATGTAAGTAGGTTTTCAGCAGTATTGCTACTTATCTGCGGGGTAGTGTGCCGATCCACATGGAGGCCTAATCGGGAGATGTAAAAAAATCGGACCAATTCTCCGTCTTCCACCCGCAATTTGGCCGGGAACAGCATGCTGTATTTGATGTGCTCGGAGTGGAGTCTGGCCCTCACTGCGTCATAGGATTTCCGTTGCCTCTGAGTTTCCAGCGAGTAATCTGGGAAGTTCAGGAGTTTAGCATTTTCAAATCGCAATTCGCCTTGAGATCTCGCTTCCTTCATTACCGTGTCACGGTCACGGAAGTGGAGTAACCTAAAGATAAAAGTGTGGGGTGGTGCTCCCTGGGGCCCCCTGGTGGAGGGTATGCAATGGGCCCTCTCCACAGTAAAAAATGGAGAAAAATGTGCTGAGGGGAGTAGTTGTTGTAATAAACGTTCAGCAAATGTGGTGGGTTCTGCACCCTCAGCCCCCTCCGGAAGGCCCAGAACACGCAAATTTTTTCTCCTATTGCGATTTTCTTCAGCGCGGGCCTCCAGTGCTTTAACCTTAGTTTTTAATGTATGCAAATCAGCCTCCTGGTCACGTACCGTATCTTCAGTCTGAGAGACCCTCTTTTCCACCTCATTCATGCGGCCACGGAAGGTATCAAAATTCTTTCTAATGAACTCCACATTGGCCTGTATGTGGTCCACCTAGTCAGTCAGGGTGGTTATGACCTGCATGACAGCTTTAAAGTCGGCCGCCGTAACAGGCAGCCGCTCTAGGTCTTTGGCCTGGTTCTCCATCCGGGCAGGAGTTTTAGGAGAGGTCCGGCGTCGCTGCCTTTTTGCAGGATTTCAGGTGGGATTTTCTCCTGTGCATGCCCCGGAGAGGCTGCTGAGGCTGGGGGAGCACTAGAGTACCTTTTTAGGCGAATCTGCACCCAATAAAGGAAGGATTTGGCGCCTGTCCTTGGGAGCTCATACACGTCTGCTCCCAGCGCCATTCCAGACAAGCCCCATACATTGTGTCTTTAATGACTAGGCTCATTCATGTGTCCCTTAGCTCTGTTTATGAAGTCCTCCTAAAATAAATGCAAAATAACATGAATATGTATTCTTGTGTAGGCTTAGTTTATAATGACCATAAAATGGCTAACATTTTTGGCATGCCTGTAAACTGTAGGGGTTTCAGAAAAAACAAAGGAAGCTTTTTCTATAAGTTGCAAAGGGAAGAACGCGAAAAAGTGCAATTTTTCCACATTGTCCCTTTAAATATACTATCAAAACAAAGGTTGGAATGTCTCTTCTAAAGCACTGACCATATTCTGTATATTAGATATATAAAAATGGAATTTCGCAACGCTGAATAAAATTGTGTAAAACAAAGTTACTCATGCCCGCTCCTGCCCCCGACTAGTTATGGTCGACTGTAAACCTCGCTTGTACAGGTCCCGCGTCCGTGGTACTCACCCTCTACTGCGGCCTTTCTCTTTCTTTCTTTCTCTCTCTCTCTCCCTCTCTCTCTCTCTCTCTCTCTCTCTCGCTTTTTTTCTTCCTTCTCTGTCTCTTTCCTTTCCTCTTCATTCCTGATATGAAGGCTATTAGACAGAGATTGATATCTCTTAAGGGACAGTGCAGTATTGCTTGCAATACTTACCTAATCTCTACCCTGGTCCTCTTTGGTCCCTGTAACAGTTTATAGTTATGTTATTTACCATACGTACATATGCTGTTTTTTTGTACGTGCCTGTTCAATGTCGCTCCGGCATGGGCAAACCATGCCTTGTCATACCCTCTTGAAACTTAATAAAAATATTCAAACAGGAAAATATGTAAAACATGCAGCATGTATCCTGTTGTTCTGGAAACAAGCTATAGTTCCACTGATTAGCCTCTGGTTCCGTAAAATTATTGAAACTTGGCTTATGGAAGAAATTGTGGTGTCTACCAATGGGAAAGCAGAACAATGTCACAAAACCCAATTTTATTGGCATGATTTTACTTACTCCCCGGAATACCATGCTCATTCGTTACCTGTGGACATCTAGGTTCACTTTAGTAGCATATATAAAATAAGTAATCTTCTGCTCCCAAACTTTGTTCTGCTCCTCATTGGATTACCTTTACATTCACTATCCCCCCTTCAGTCCATAATGAATGCTGCTGCAAGACTCATCCACCTTACTAACCGTTCAGTGTCCTCCACCCCTCTCTGCCAATCCCTGCACTGGCTTCCACTCACCCAACGAATAAAATTCAAAGTACTAACTATAATTTACAAAGCTCTGCCACAACTCTGCCCCCAGCTACATCACTAACCTAGTCTCAAAATACCAACCAAGCCGCTCTCTTAGGTCCTCCCAAGACCTCCTGCTCTCTAGCTCCATTGTCACCTCCTCCCATGCTCGCCTCCAGGATTTCTCCAGAGCTTCTCCCATCCTTTGGAACTCCCTACCCCAATCTGTCCAACTGTCCCCTAATCTATCCATCTTTAGACGATCCCTGAAAACCCTTCTGTTTAAAGAAGCCTACCCTGCTTCTAACTAATACACAATTTTATTTTCTCCATCAGCTCATCCCCCACAGCTATTATCTTTTGTATCAATTGACACTCCCTCCTAGATTGTAAGCTCTAGCGAGCAGGGCCCTCTGATTCTTCTTGTACCAAATTGTAATGTAACTGTAATGTCTGCCTTCATTTTGTTAAGCGCTGCGCAAACTGTTAGAGCTATATAAATCCTGTATATATATATATATATATATATATATATATATATATATATATATAATGCATGGTCCTGGGTTTAGTAACACTTTAATATTTATTTGGCAATGTCTTTCTCATATCTTGCATCATTTTTTCAAAGGGTACTTTTCTTTGTACTGAAGATATGGGGTGGTTTTATAATGTTTCTGTAACCCTGCCATGTTTTTCATATTCGTTAGCCTACCCGGTCCTTATCTCTGCTGGTTTTTTAATGCATGTCTTAGGGTCACTTGATTGTCAAGACGTTGCATGAGACTATTGTCTTTCTGTACGCATTCTATTTTTGCTGACTGTGTTGTCTGCTTAATGCTCATGTAATAAGAAACTAAAGGATTTATTAAAAAAATATGGCATGCCTCCTATAGCACTGAAACAGTTAAAGCACACAACAGAAAAACTGAATCCAATTAGAACTATAATGACACCAGTATAATGTATCCACAAAGCCTATCACGTGCTGTCAGACATAAAACATTTGTTCAGCTGTGTTATTGTTTTCTCTGCTCTACAAATACATTTCTTGCTGCATTTGCTCATTGATGTCTTCCTGTCTTTCTTTCTCCCATCAGCCTTCCTCCTCAGCTTGCGATCCCCCCCTCCCTTCTTCTTCTCTTCCTGGCCAGGGGTCTGTGTCCTGTGATCAGAAAAGCTGCCAACATTCCACAGAAAATGGAAACAGAACTATCCAAACTCGTGACTCCAGCATCACAAAACAAAGAGGATGATGGGGAAAATATGGAAAATAGGGAAGGGGGGTAAGGAGTCAGGATATATAGAAAGGGGGGAACCATAGATGCAGAAAAAGAAAGACGGGAGAGAATTGCTGATGTAGGGAGGGAATACAAACCACCAGACATGAAGACTGATGAAAAGCAGAAACGGTCATTTAGCACATTTAGTACATGCAGTAATGAGAAGCGATGACGACACATTGATTTAAAAAGATGAAAACAGATTTTTGTCTTCTATTATGCATGGTTCTCTTTAGATTATGTCTATATAAAGGCAAAAGCCTCAGTTATTCTAGGCAAAATAAAAAATGGCTGACTGTGGCTATCCCTGCATGTGGCTCCCAAGAGAATGGAGTATCTACCTATATTGGTGTTTAAAAGAATGAGAGGGTGCCAACCCCAACAATAGTAATACCTCTTACCTTATGTAGCCGTGCCCCTGCAGGAGCTGCTTGGATATTGATTTGCCCGGGCCTCCCGCTGAATAATTCACAGCCAGTTACAGGGTACTTTCACACAGACAGGTGCACACACTCTTCCGCTCGTTATTTCCAATGACCAGTCTAGGGGATTGGTTTTTGTATTTTATTTGGAGAACTTGGATAGGAGAAGGGATTTAGTAGGATACTCCAAAATAACTATTCACAGGCGAGGACAACTCTCTCAATAGGACTGTGTAGCAGAGTATGAGTAGGACCATACAGCAGCAGTATGGTATGAACAAGTCCCTTTGTTGCTGAAGGAACCCAGTGAACCTGGTGGCCTCTTCAAGACAGTGTCCCCCTTTAGCTTGCATTCAGCGGCTGACTTCTAGTACCCAGAGGGGGATCTAACAGCACAAGTCCCAGGGATCCCATGTGTGGGTCTCTACTCACAAGGCTCCTGAAGCACCAACGGCAGCCTTCCTCAGTAGTACCTGACAGGATCTGCAGATATCCGACCTCAGTCTGCTTTCACAAGAACCATGGGTTGCAGCTTCAATGTTTCAAGCCCTCCGGTTGCCCACCTGAGACTGCATGGCAGCCTGCGCTGGGGAGAGACAACAGCCCCCTTCCCACCTGGACCTCTCTCTCTCTAGAGCAGTGGTTCTCAACTCCTGTCCTTGGGACCCACTAACAGGCCAGGTTTGCAAGATAACTGAAATACATCACAGGTGATATCATTTGCTGCTCAGTGATTGCAGTATTCTAGTCTGCATCTCCCCAAGGTAATACTTAAATTCTGGCCTGTTAGTGGGTCCTGAGGACCGGAGTTGAGAACCACTGCTCTAGAGGAAGACCCAGAGCCCATGTGCTCTCTAGACATAAATGCAGTTACCCAGCATGCCTTGGGGCGTAACCCCTTCTAATTGGCCACGGATGTATAGATGTCCATGCTCTTATCTGCAAGGTTTCTTCCCACTGTCCAGTACTTTCCATAGCTACCAGACCAGTGTGACAAAGCTGCAAAGAATACCTCGCTCTGCCCATAGGCATTACTCCTCCTGCCGCATGCTCCAAAAGTAAAATAAATCTGGCATCTTATGTTGGGGCCTTTGCAATGGCCACAACAAGTAGATGCAGATGGGAACTCAGATTCGAAGGTCTTGCCTTTGTTGTAACCAAGCAGCTACTAGGCCACTCAGCCTGATGGTTTTAGCCTTAAAATAGGTCACACCAATAGAGTGGAGTGGGAGGATGGTGTATATGTAGAAAAGCTAACTAGGATATGAGAAACATATTTAATTAACTGATATGTACACAATCTATGTGAGATTTTAATTGAGTGGTATCAGGTCCTCCTCTCCCCAATATTTCTTGTGTGACAAGGCAGCACTTACTTCTGTGTTAAAATGGCAACAAAAAAGTATTCTTGTCTGAATCAGGCTTGCAACAGAGCAGAGTTGTAAAGAGCAGACAATAAATTTGGATGACATTTATGTGGTGACTATTGCTGGAGTGTATATTGAACAAGTAGAGCTGCATCTGGGTTTGCTGCATCCATTATCCAGAAGTATATGAAGATTGATGATCTTCCTATATACTATATAATTTATATGCTGATGTGGCCTTTGTGATGAGGGCCCACTAAAGAGGCTAAGCGGCTGTGTGGTTGGGTGTCGGTGATGGTTTCCTCTGTCATATACTTACCTCCTACCTACCACTGATTGAACTGTATGTGGACACCTGTTCCTGGATTTATTTTTATGGACTTTATTTTATAAGCGATGCACCTTAATTATATAAACAAAAAAAAAGTATAATACGTCCCTTATTAGGTCAGTGGTGTGACAGGGGGTTGGAATTAGCCACCAGTGTCATGAAAAGCAGGATCTTTATTGTTCAATTAGTGGACTGTGAAGAAGCTTATGCAGCTCATAGGTTACTCGATCTTCTTTTCTTCCACCACAATGGAAGGAAAGAAAAATCGCTCAAATACTCACGTCAACAGCAGTAATTGCATGAAGAAAAATCCAATGGGTGGTTCTTCCCAAGTCCATCAATGGATCAACTTTGGTACAATCAGCTTGCCCATACATCGTCGGAATTTGGCTGGTCCCAGCCGAATTTCGATCCATGTGTGGCCAGCTTTGTGTTTTCTGATAGGAGGATGGGCTGGTAGATTTTTAGGATCATTAGTCAAAGAATGGGGTCTGCCCCACTGCGGATTCACTTATCTTTATTGATAAAGAATTAAGGCAAGCCATAGATTCATCAATTTTCTTTCCTTCTACCATGGGTGGAGCTATCTGGGCGTGGTAGCCAAGCAGAGGACAGCTAGCACCTGGACTATTCTGTACCACAGGGGCCCGAGTTCCCTGCCCGAAAAAGGCAGTTCATTGAGGCCTGGCTGAAGTAGCGTCAGGCTTACCCAATGCGGTGCTAGCTAGTTTGGAGGAGTGATAGTCTGCAGCAAGGGAAGTGCTGGTGGAGGAACAGTCTGCATCAAGTGAAGTGCTGGAGGAGGAAACAGTGAGCAGCAAGTGTTTGTGCTGGAGAGAGAAGAGTGAAGCATATATACAGGAGTGTATATAGGAGTCCTAAGCAACTTTGCACTAAATCTTCCTTGGCATCCCATAATTCTCAAATCCCCATCCAAGTTTAATCCCCTCAAAAAAAGTCTCTGAGTGACTGGTATGAATGTATTGTTGGGCAGGGTGACAGGTGAACCACTACACACAGCAACCCCTATGGGGGCATGGCTACACACATACACAGGATTGTGGGAAGCGCTACTCTGAAGGTTCAGATGCAGGGGTACAGGGTACAGCACAACGGAGATGATCTGTGGGTGATGAGACGAGGAGAGGAGGAAGTGGCTAATGCTGTGCTGTAGCTCCCCACTAGGAAAGCCCATGAATTGGGCTCCAGCCTTGGGAGGAGCTGACAGCCAACAGAAACAGAGAATAAATGTGCTTTATTGGACAATGTGGCCACAGATGAGAACTGGAGCAAGTGCTACATACCCTTAGTCTGCTTGGGTATTGAACAAAGACTTTTTTAAGCTGTGTTGATAATTCTTCTTTTAATATAACCATGAATAGGGCACTGTGGAACGTGGGGAGTGAGTGCTCAGAGCACTCAGCAGACCTGCATTCCAGATCTTTATCCCTAATTATACAGGGCCCCAAACCCCAGTACCATTCAGTACAATGTTCAACCCTGTCCAGATGCAGTCTGCCATAAACTTGACAGGCTGCCTGCAGCATACCTACCAACTTTTTGAGATGGGAACGAGGGACACTTATTAAAAAAAGTTTTGTAGACGCAGGACACACACCCTGCCACGCTCCCTTTTAGGAGAATTATACAAAAAATGATCGTAAATCCACAAGTACTTTTTTTTTTTTTACCACTACTATTTCTTTATATTGACTTTTGAAATTTACAAATGCAGCAATTTAGAAATTGGATGAAAGGTTTAGCACTGGGAAACACTTTTTGAAAAATAAAAAGTGTATTTTATATACAACTATATAGATCAGACCAAAATGAGGGACAAATGAGGTGAAAACAGCGACAGTTGGGAGCTATGCTGCAGGGGGACTGGACACTGCATCTGTCCCTGCCAGGCACACTCCAACTCCAGGAGGGGGGTACTACTCCTTTAAAAGGCTATGGTATGACAACACAATGCAATTACATTAATCGCTTCAATGTCTTTTGAACGGATCAAATTAGCAGATTTTAGGCATTGAGCATATTTGAGGATTTGGGAATAATTTAAAAACCAAAATGTTATGGAGTTGGACAACCTAGGGACTCATGTAATGGATCCTTTGTTTGCATGTCCTGGCTGAGCTGATTTTGTTCACACAAGGTCGGTGAGGCTTACACACAGGATTCATTGAGCCCTACTGGCAGACATTGACAGTCAGTGTACCCAAGGTTTCGTGAACAGACTTTCACTAGATGTCTGTGTAGGGCAATCAGCTGTCACTTTGAACCTGAAAGGTCAGTGGCAGACACTTTCCCCACAGGGTTCAAGGTTTGATAGTGGCTATCTTCTATTCATTCTCTGGTCAGCAAAATTCAACTGAAACAAAAAAATAAAAAATCATGGTACCCTAACCTGAAATGACCTTGTGTATTAATCAAAGTCTGAGAGATCCATGAAAGACTACAGACATACCTAGGAACACACTGCTAATAGCTAATAGGAGTGCTAAAACTGTATAGATATGATGCAGTACAGGCTTTCATATGGGAGGGAAGCATTTGGCAGTGAAAATTATGGGAGAGTCCAGGGTAGTGAGGTTAAGAAGTCTCTGAAGCTTTGAAGCAGAGAAACATAAGAAAAGTATTTAAGGGAGAGACATTATAATTAGAGATGGCGAAAACATACGTAACATACAGATTACAGGGGTTGTTCTGCAGAGATACATTAGTTAGCATAGGAAAATAGTGAAGGGAAATAAATCAGACTGCAATATAATTTATTGTCTATGGGATTAAACAGAAGAGCAAGTACTCTGGATTCCTAAATTTTTGGGCTTGTGTAATGTAATACATTGACTTGTGTGCAATATGCAGCAGGGGAACCGTTATATTGCAGTTGTACTAGATGGTTTTTGATTAGTTGCTATGAGTTATTGAACTATGCCCAGAGCCACTGTGTGTTTTATTGTTTCATTAAAGTGGATCTGAACTCAAAAAGTAGAGATTTCCTCTCCTATTAATAATGCCTAAGCAATACCCTGAGAACTTTACATTTTTGTCTTAAATTCCTTCTTCAAACTACTCTAGCACTTCCTATGCCAAAAAGTCTGATAGCTAGATATCTGCCCATGACTCCCAGTCTCATGATATTTTCAGTAAGATTTGGTGATGTTACTACTGTGGTGTTCCCTGATATCCTTACTGGAGAAAAAGCTGTACCTGAGTACCTGTAATGGAAGCCCCAGCCTCTGCTTCATCTATCCTGTGCATGTGTTCTCCCTCCACCTATCGTTCTGCTTCTTAAAGCTGAACTTCACTAAAGTGCAAAGCTGGTAGAGACATATCCAAAAAGACTTACAGCAAAAGGTGGTTCTACAAAGTATTGACTCAGGGGGGCTGAATACAAATGCACAGCCCACTTTTCACATATTTATTTGTAAAAAAATGTGAAAACCATTTATCATTTTCCTTTCACTTCACAAGTATTTTCCACTTTGTGTTGGTCTGTCACATAAAATCCCAATAAAATACATTTACGTTTTTGGTTGTAACATGACAAAATGTGGAAAATTTCAAGGGGTAAGAATACTTTTTCAAGGCAATGTATATGGACTTCGGAGTTGCCGGCTCTATCACTCATTTGAAACTTCAGGTTTTGTTTTCCAAAATGTAGGAATCGGCTGTTCAAAGCACTATACTAACGATCAGATAATTGGAAGATCGTTTGTCATACAAAATGTTTCTTCCAATCTTCTTATCGTCTGTTCGGGCCTTAAGATTTGTTTTTTGGAATTGTCAAGAAACCTCTTAAACTGTACTTAAAAGCTGCTCCAGACAAAAATTGAAATGGGTTAGGTGACTGCTGATCCGAGGGAATGGAATCCATGGAAGTTAGCAAAAGTCAGAATTTTAAGATGATCTACTTGGAGCTTTTTCACACAGGCATTCCAAACCGATCTGCCTGTCATTTTTTGAAACAGATCTAAATGAAAGCTCAATGTTGAACCCTTTGAGTCAACATAACAGCCAGTCTAGCAACTAGTATTTTCACACGGAGAGTTCATCAATCAGTGGCCACTGCTCATGCAGGGCACAGAGGCGCCTGGCCCCTAATCTACATGCAGGGCGCCGAAAGCATATATTCCAGTGGGTTTTTTGTTTTTTTTTAGAAGCACATGATTAGAGCCTGAGGCTCTAATTGGCTATTGGCTTCAAAAAGGGTGAGCTCGGGGGCGCAGAGCACTGCGCCCAAGGCCCACCCAGTTGTGTGACATTCGTGAATTAATATTCGCTAATGTTTTCCTCTTTCTCCTCCCTGGCAATCAGAAAGAGGGTCCTGGTACCCGATTGGCCGGGAGTCCTAAGTCCTGATTGGCCGGGAGGAGAAGCGACCGCCGGGACTCGGGAGGAGACACGGGGGAAGTCGCCAAAGCCACAACCTGAAAGGGGTAAGTGCGGGGCTGGCAGGGGGCCAGGGGGTGGTTGGCTGGCTGGGGGGCCGCAGGGCGCCCCCCCCCCCCAAGAAGATTGAGCACCAGTGCCACTGACATCAATGTTGTTTTGTATTTTCACAGTATAGATTTTCTTTAGGGCTTTGTTTCCAAACATTGTTTTGTGTTAGAAAGCAGGACTACTCAAACACATGCTTTGGTGCAGTTGCTGCAATTGACCTGCAACCCAAAAGGATCTCAGTGCGACCAAAGAAATGCAAAGCAGGTCGAAAACAGCTTCCTAACTGAAATCTGTTAAAAGTGAATTGAAAATCACTCACTTACATTGGACCATTGAACGCACACTTTCATGCAAGTTAAAAAAAAATGAAAATAAAAAAACAAAATATACACAGGCTGTTAACCAGCTGTGACTTTGGTAGAAAAGGAAGGACTAGTCTGATAGACAGAAATGGTTACAACAATTATCTTTTAAGAATTTTAACTAATTATCTTTTTTTCTTTTTAACTTTTCCTTCATAAAAACTGAACCGAGACCCCCATCCACACATTCAAGGTAGATGAGGGCAGGGCCGTCTTTAATATTGATTTGACCCTGGGCAAACATTTTTTTTGGGCCCCCCAGCTAGACTCAAAATGAGTTTACTGCAGCAGATCAGGTAGCGATTGTGATTGGCTGCTAGAGGTTACAGCACATCATTTCCACTTGCGGATTGGTTGCTAGAGGTTACAAAACATCATTACTGCTCACTAATTGGTTTCTAGAGGTTACTGCAAATCATTATTGCTCACTGATTGGTTGCTAGGGTGACTGCACATCATAACCTCTGCATCAAATTGCGGGTGTGGCCAAACTGCACTAGAATTGAGGGTGCACTATGTACAGAGTGCAGGGTTGAGGGGTGCACTACATAACAAATGCATAGTTGAAAGGTGTGCTACATACAGGTTTGAATGCAGCATTCAGGGGTACGCTAGGTACAGAGTGCAGTAATGCGCTATTTACAGAGTGCAGGGTTGGGGGTGCTAGGTGCAGAGTGCAAGGTTGAAGGGTGCGCTATGTGCAGAATGCTGTGTCGAGGGGTGCACTATGTGCAGAGTGCAGGGTTGAGGGGTATGCTTTGTGCAGAGTGCAGGGTTGAGCGGAACACTATGTGCACAGTGCAGGGTTCATGGATGCTCTACATACAGAGTGCAGGGTTCATGGGTGAGCTATATACAGAGTGCAGGTTTAGGGGTGCAGGGTGCACTAGGTGAAGGGATGAGGTGGGTGCAGAGTTCAGGGAGTGAGGTGGGTGCAGAGTGCAGGGGGTGAGGTGGGTGCAGTGTGCAGGGGGTGAGGTGGGTGCAGATTGCAGGAGGTGAGGTGGGTGCAGAGTGCAGGGGGTGAGGTGAGTGCAGAGTGCAGGAGTGAGGTGGGTGCAGAATGCAGGGGGTGAGGTGGGTGCAGGGTGCAGAGTGCAGGAGTGAGGTGGGTGCAGAGTGCAGGGGGTGGGGTGGGTGCAGAGTGCAGGGGGTGAGGTGGGTGCAGAGTGCAAGGGGTGAGGTGGATGCAGAGTGCAGGGGGTGAAGTGAGTGCAGAATGCAGGGGGTGAGGTGCGTGCAGAGTGCAGGGGGTAAGGTGGCTGCAGAGTGCAGGGGGTGAGGTGAGTGCAAGGGGTGAGGTGAGTGCAGAGTGCAGGGGGTGAGGTGGGTGCAGAGTGCTGGGGGTTAGGTGAGTGCAGCGTGCAGGGGGTGAGGTGGATGCAGAGTGCAGGGGGTGAGGTGGGTGCAGAGTGCTGGGGGTGAGGTGGGTGCAGAGTGCTGGGGGTGAGGTGAGTGCAGAGTGCAGGGGGTGAGGTGAGTGCAGAGTGCACAGGGTGAGGTGAGTGCAGAGTGCAAAGGGTGAGGTGGGTGCAGAGTGCAGGGGGTGAGGTGAGTGCAGAGTGCAGGGGGTGAGGTGGGTGCAGAGTGCAAGGGGTGAGGTGGATGCAGAGTGCAGGGGGTGAGGTGAGTGCAGAATGCAGGGGGTGAGGTGCGTGCAGAGTGCAGGGGGTAAGGTGGCTGCAGAGTGCAGGGGGTGAGGTGAGTGCAAAGGGTGAGGTGGGTGCAGAGTGCAGGGGGTGAGGTGGGTGCAGAGTGCTGGGGGTTAGGTGAGTGCAGCGTGCAGGGGGTGAGGTGGATGCAGAGTGCAGGGGATGAGGTGGGTGCAGAGTGCAGGGGGTGAGGTGGGTGCAGAGTGCTGGGGGTGAGGTGGGTGCAGAGTGCTGGGGGTGAGGTGGGTGCAGAGTGCAGGGGGTAAGGTGAGTGCTGAGTGCAGGGGGTTAGGTGAGTGCAGCGTGCAGGGGGTGAGGTGGATGCAGAGTGCAGGGGGTGAGGTGGGTGCAGAGTGCTGGGGGTAAGGTGGGTGAAGAGTGCAGGGGGTAAGGTGAGTGCAGGGTGCATGGGGTGAGGTGAGTGCAGAGTGCAGGGGGTGAGGTGAGTGCAGAGTACAGGGGGTGAGGTGAGTGCAGAGTGCAGGGGGTGAGGTGGATGCAGAGTGCAGGGGGTGAGGTGAGTGCAGAGTGCACAGGGTGAGGTGGGTGCAGAGTGCAGGGGGTGAGGTGAGTGCAGAGTGCAGGGGGTGAGGTGAGTGCAGAGTGCAGGGGGTGAGGTGGGTGCAGAGTGCAAGGGGTGAGGTGGATGCAGAGTGCAGGGGGTGAGGTGAGTGCAGAATGCAGGGGGTGAGGTGCGTGCAGAGTGCAGGGGGTAAGGTGGCTGCAGAGTGCAGGGGGTGAGGTGAGTGCAAGGGGTGAGGTGGGTGCAGAGTGCAGGGGGTGAGGTGGGTGCAGAGTGCTGGGGGTTAGGTGAGTGCAGCGTGCAGGGGGTGAGGTGGATGCAGAGTGCAGGGGGTGAGGTGAGTGCAGAGTGCAGGAGTGAGGTGGGTCCAGAATGCAGGGGGTGAGGTGGGTGCAGGGTGCAGAGTGCAGGAGTGAGGTGGGTGCAGAGTGCAGGGGGTGGGGTGGGTGCAGAGTGCAGGGGGTGAGGTGGGTGCAGAGTGCAAGGGGTGAGGTGGATGCAGAGTGCAGGGGGTGAAGTGAGTGCAGAATGCAGGGGGTGAGGTGCGTGCAGAGTGCAGGGGGTATGGTGGCTGCAGAGTGCAGGGGGTGAGGTGAGTGCAAGGGGTGAGGTGGGTGCAGAGTGCAGGGGGTGAGGTGGGTGCAGAGTGCTGGGGGTTAGGTGAGTGCAACGTGCAGGGGGTGAGGTGGATGCAGAGTGCAGGGGGTGAGGTGGGTGCAGAGTGCTGGGGGTGAGGTGGGTGCAGAGTGCTGGGGGTGAGGTGAGTGCAGAGTGCAGGGGGTGAGGTGAGTGCAGAGTGCACAGGGTGAGGTGAGTGCAGAGTGCAAAGGGTGAGGTGGGTGCAGAGTGCAGGGGGTGAGGTGAGTGCAGAGTGCAGGGGGTGAGGTGGGTGCAGAGTGCAAGGGGTGAGGTGGATGCAGAGTGCAGGGGGTGAGGTGAGTGCAGAATGCAGGGGGTGAGGTGCGTGCAGAGTGCAGGGGGTAAGGTGGCTGCAGAGTGCAGGGGGTGAGGTGAGTGCAAAGGGTGAGGTGGGTGCAGAGTGCAGGGGGTGAGGTGGGTGCAGAGTGCTGGGGGTTAGGTGAGTGCAGCGTGCAGGGGGTGAGGTGGATGCAGAGTGCAGGGGATGAGGTGGGTGCAGAGTGCAGGGGGTGAGGTGGGTGCAGAGTGCTGGGGGTGAGGTGGGTGCAGAGTGCAGGGGGTAAGGTGAGTGCTGAGTGCAGGGGGTTAGGTAAAAGCAGCGTGCAGGGGGTGAGGTGGATGCAGAGTGCAGGGGGTGAGGTGGGTGCAGAGTGCTGGGGTAAGGTGGGTGCAGAGTGCTGGGGGTGAGGTGAGTGCAGAGTGCAGGGGGTGAGGTGGATGCAGAGTGCAGGGGGTGAGGTGAGTGCAGAGTGCACAGGGTGAGGTGGGTGCAGAGTGCAGGGAGTGAGGTGGGTGCAGAGTGCAGGGAGTGAGGTGGGTGCAGAGTGCAGGGGGTGAGGTGGGTGCAGAGTGCAGGGGGTAAGGTGAGTGCTGAGTGCAGGGGGTGAGGTGGGTGCAGAGTGCAGGGGGTGAGGTGAGTGCAGGGGGTGAGGTGGATGCAGAATGCAGGGGGTGAGTGCAGAGTGTAGGGGGTGAGGTGGGTGCAGAGTGCAGGGGGTGAGGTGAGTGCAGAGTGCAGGGGGTGAGATGAGTGCAGAGTGCAGGGGGTGAGATGAGTGCAGAGTGCAGGGGGTGAGATGAGTGCAGAGTGCAGGGGGTGAGGTGGGTGCAGAGTGCAGGGGGTGAGGTGAGTGCAGGGGGTGAGGTGGATGCAGAATGCAGGGGGTGAGTGCAGAGTGTAGGGGGTGAGGTGGGTGCAGAGTGCAGGGGGTGAGGTGAGTGCAGAGTGCAGGGGGTGAGGTGAGTGCAGAGTGCAGGGGGTGAGATGAGTGCAGAGTGCAGGGGGTGAGGTGTGTGCAGAGTGCAGGGGGTGAGGTGAGTGCAGAGTGCAGGGGGTGAGGTGGGTGCAGAGTGCAGGGGGTGAGGTGGGTGCAGGGGGCGAGGTGAGTGCAGAGTGCAGGGGGTAAGGTGAGTGCAGGGTGCATGGGGTGAGGTGAGTGCAGAGTGCAGGGGGTGAGGTGAGTGCAGAGTACAGGGGGTGAGGTGAGTGCAGAGTGCAGGGGGTGAGGTTGGTGCAGAGTGCAGGGGGTGAGGTGGGTGCAGAGTGCAGGGGGTGAGGTGGGTGCAGAGTGCAGGGGGTGAGGTGAGTGCAGAGTGCAGGGGGTGAGGTGAGTGCAGAGTGCAGGGGGTGAGGTAAGTGCAGAGTGCAGGGGGTGAGGTGAGTGCAGAGTGTAGGGGGTGAGGTGGGTGCAGAGTGCAGGGGGTGAGGTGAGTGCAGAGTACAGGGGGTGAGGTGAGTGCAGAGTGCAGGGGGTGGGGTGGGTGCAGAGTGCAGGGGGTGGGGTGGGTGCAGAGTGCAGGAGGTGAGGTGAGTGCAGAGTACAGGGGGTGAGGTGAGTGCAGAGTGCAGGGGGTGGGGTGGGTGCAGAGTGCAGGGGGTGAGGTGGGTGCAGAGTGCAGGGGGTGAGGTGGGTGCAGAGTGCAGGGGGTGGGGTGGGTGCACAGTGCAGGGGTTAGGTGGGTGCAGAGTGCAGGGGGTGAGGTGGGTGCAGAGTGCAGGGGTGCACGGCTCTCCTCCCCCCCAGATTCCAGTACAGAGCTCCACACTCCACTCCCCCACAAGTACAAGGCAAGACTCTCCTCCCACAAAGCCCCCCATTCATATTCCGGTACAGAGTTTTCCTCTGTCCCTAATGCTACTCACAGCATGTTATCCTCCGATGTCCGTGCAGCTTGCCAGTTCCAGAGGCAGCTTCCTCTGTGCAGATTCCCCGCCCCCTTCCTCCTTTGCACTTTTGTATTTCCAAGTGCCATTAGTGAGCAGCCAGCATGCGACCAGCACCGGAGGTGGTCAAACTCCGGCGTGCAGCGGGGGGCTCAAGAGGCGGGCAACGCAGGCCCCCCCAACAATGACAGGGCCCTGGGCAGCTGCCCTTTTTGCCTTGCAATAAAGGCGGCCCTGGATGAGGGAATCTTCCCCACTGGGCTTTCGTATTCTGACAGTGGGGAGACTTCCCTGCTGTCAGAATAAACAAATTAGTGCTGCAGCCATTGGCCGCAGCACTGATCAAGCAGCATTTATCTGACAGGGCAGTTGAGCAGAAGTCAAACAGTAGATCGTCTTCTGTTCAATTGCAGTGGCCATACACGAATTAAAATTTGGCTAGTCCTTGCTAAACCAAGCGAACTTCGATCCATCTATGGTCACCTTAAAATGATTGTAAAGCTTTCATTTTTTTGAGGCTCGATTCACACCTAAACCAGCTGCGGATTGCACAGCAACGCTGTCCGTCCCTGTTCTCCGTTTCAGGGATGAATCAGGGCAGAATCTTTGCCTGAATTCGGCCCTGAAATGGAGGCAAAGACGCACATCGTTTCTGTGTAGTGCGCTCCGCAGACTAGGTGTGAACCCAGCCTAAAATTAAATAATAAACATGTTATGCCGCGTACACACGGTCGGACTTTCTGTTCTACTTGGTCCAGCACACTTTCTGACGGACTTTGTCCGCCAGGTGCGCCGGACTTTAAAACGGACGGACTTGCCCACACACGACCGGACTTTGCGGCGGGCTAAGTCCGCCCGTTTTTCTGACGGACTTTCGCCGGAGTTACGGCGGACTTTCAGAATGAACGTACTTGCCCACACACGGACAAGTCCGTTCATTTTGAACGTGACTCAGGTGCGACGGGACTAGAAAAGGATGTCAATCTTGCCGCTTTTATCGGCGAGATTGACACCTTGCGAGCCCCGTCGCGGGTCATACCAGGCCCTTAGGCCTGGTATGGATTATAAAGGGGAACCCCCCTACGCCGAAAAAACGGCGTGGGGTCCCCCCTAAAATCCATACCAGACCCCAATCCGAGCACGCAGCCTGGCCGGTCAGGAAAGGGGGTAGGGACGAGCGAGCGCCCCCCCCCCTCCTGAACCGTACCAGGCCGCATTCCCTCAACATGGGGTGGGTGCTTTGGGGGAGGGGGCGCCCTGCGGGGCCCCCCCAAACCACCTTGTCCCCATGTTGATGAGGACAAGGGCCTCTTCCCGACAACCCTGGCCGTTGGTTGTCGGGGTCTGCGGGCGGGGGGCTTATCGGAATCCGGGAGCCCCCTTTCATAAGGTGGCCCCCAGATCCCGGCCCCCCACCCTATGTGAATGAGTATGGGGTACATGGTACCCCTACCCATTCACCTAGGGAAAAAGTGTAAATAATAAAACACTACACAGGTTTTTAAAATATTTTATTAAACAGCTCGGGGGGGGGGAATCTTCGGAGTTCTTCCGGCTTCGGGGGTCCCTTCAGTTCATCTTCTCCCGGCGTCCGGTTGGTTCTTCTCCGCTCTCTTCTCCCGGTGTTCCAGTTCTTCGGCCGGCTCCTCCGCTGTCTTCAGGTAGCTCTCTTGCCAGCAGAGGTCCGGACTTCTGGGCTTCTTGTCTTCTCTTCTTTTCTCTTCTCCAGATGTTGACACGACGCTCTCTCCGGCTGGACTGCTCTCTGAGGGCTGCGTTGTGACTCATATAGGCGGAGACCCCGCCCCCTATATGATGTCACAGTCCCTGGGCATGCTGGGACTGTGACGTTTTAGGGGGCATGGTCAACATCACCCGGTGCCCGCAGACCCCGACAACCAACGGCCAGGTGTCGGGAAGAGGCCCTTGTCCTCATCAACATGGGGACAAAATGCTTTGGGGTGGGGGCCCCGCAGGGCGCCCCCTCCCCCACAGCACCCACCCCATGTTGAGGGCATGCGGCCTGGTACGGTTCAGGAGGGGGGGCGCTCGCTCGTCCCCACCCCCTTTCCTGACCGGCCAGGCTGCGTGCTCGGATCGGGGTCTGGTATGGACTCTAGGGGGGACCCCACGCCGTTTTTTCGGCGTAGGGGGGTTCCCCTTAATAATCCATATCAGACCTAAGGGCCTGGTATGCCCCGCGCTCGCCGCAATAGGAAAATTTGTTTTTCCTGTTGCAGCGAGCGCGAAATGCAATACCCTGCCCTCGCGTCGTATCTGGTCCGTTGGACCAGCATACACACAAGCGGGCTTTCCGTCGGACTAACACACAGACGAGCGGACTTTCCGCTCGTCTGTGTCAGACGGAAAGATTTAAAACATGTTTCAAATCTAGGTCCGGCGGGCTTTTGGGAAAAAGTCCGCCGCAAAAGTCAGCCGGCGCCTACACACGGGCGGATTGTCCGGCACACTCTGGTCTGCCGGACCAAGTATGCCGGAAAGTCCGACCGTGTGTACGCGGCATTATATTTATCTGCTCTGTGCAATAGTTTTTCACAGAGCAGCCCTGTTCCTCTTTTTCTGGGGCCCCCACTGGCGCTCCTGGCTCCTCTTTTTTTGGCGAGTGCTCTGATAGAAAGCCACTTTCTATAGGGGTGCTCATTCGGACTTGATTCAGAGCCACACTGCCTGTGTCAATAGACACAGACAGAGCGGCTCAGCCCCACTCCCTTGTCACAGAATTTGATTGACAGCAGCAGGAGCCAAAGGATCCTGCTACTATCAATCTTCCCAGTGAAGAGGAAGAGAGCTGCTGCTCTCATGCACAATGCTGGATCAAGATTGTGATCTGGTAAGTATAAAGGAGCTCCTTTTTTTTACCACTTTACCTAGAACTACTTTAAGATTTCTCTCATTCAGCACCAGTCAATACAAAAGAAATCTATTGATTCCATCATTCACGTTAAACAGTGTGGATGGAAGAACCTCTCCTGATGGCTATTGTGTTCTGAGAACCCTGCATCCCCAAACAAGTACTGAATCTGAGTGGATGCAGCCACTATTCGGCCAACAATTTTCTGCCTGGCTGCTTCAGTATACAGATTGTAGGATGTTGGACAAGAGGGTGTTGAGCCAGTCCCGATGAAGTATTTCTCCTTGTTTATGACCATTGCTGAGATTGCTGTTTGCAGATCTAAATAAGGTGGGACAATAAGATTAGGTCATTTGCAATGTGAAATTTATATTTATAATTCTGGACAGCATATCCAATTCCTCTTTTCTTTGTGAGAGGAATGTCATGTGCTGTTTAGGCACGTTTCTGCTTTCTGCACATTTCTGCTTTCTTCCCCAATATGTCGCTAAGCAAAACAAGATTTTCTGTGGAAGACATTTTGCCGATTCTAAAAATAAACGTATAATTCTCATGACACATGCTCTTCCTTCCTCATTTCCTTTCTTCTAGGTTTTTCTAGGATGTTTCATCGCCATCTCTGTGTGAGGCATACAAAACCACATCCAGGAAATGAAACCAGACAAAGATACCCCCAGCAGAGCCACCCCCAGTCTCTCATCCGTCACCCCATCGTCCAACGCACATACATGCTCACCGCAGGGAATCGCGTGTTATTCCAAGTGTATTCTAGAATTTAATATGGTGAACCTGTGGGATTGGCAGACAACCAAGATTAGAAATATAAGTGAGCTGTGCAGAAAACTAGTTGCACGGCTCCATGTACACGGGACATTTTTAAAACCTCTCCTGAACAATTTAACTTGACAGATAGTAACCGACATTTAATACGTCCGTTTTGCCGCATTTACATGCCGCGTTTAGCGTTTAGAAGCGTGAGCAACAGTGTGTGACTCCTTGTAAGTTGCACGGAGCAGGGTTCATTCCTACCCCAGTGTGTCTTCCGGCCTCTCGGCATGTAGATTTGTTCTGACAGTTCTTTTGGGAATCTCGGTTGGGAGGTCCCCTCCGCATGCATATAGGTAAATATATGAAGTGGCTATTTATTGCGCTTTTATGATCTCTTGTGCGTGTTTCCCATTTTGCATGCTAAATGTAGTCCCTTTGCAGCAAACTTATCCTCTGAAGAAGACCCCAATCAAATGGGTCGAAACGCGTCAGTTGTTGTCTTTTTTGACATGTTTGCTATGTAATGCCATGTATATTTTTATGTTGTAATATTTGCACCTCATGGGTATACCCCCTTGCTGAGCTCATATTTTAACCTTCCTGGTATATAATACGCCAATAAACTTTTACTAATTAAAATACTTCTTTTGGAATTCTTCAAATCTTTTGATACCTCTGTATTTTGCTGCTAAAAAAAAACCCTTTCTGGGGAAAACTTCCCATATTAGCGTTTAGAAGCGTTTTTTTTTTCTTCAAATAGCCAAAAATGAAAAAACGCCTGTAAACTAAACGCGTCTAAACCCGAGTTACCGCGTTTAAAAGCTGTCACAGGCATTTGGCTTTTCAAATGCCTCTAAACATCCATTCTGAACGCATTTTTTTTGCATTCCAAAGAATGCCTCTAAACTCAACTGCCTAGAAACGACTAGAAACGACCCAGTGTACATGTACTGATAAGATAACATAGAGGAGAGTTCAGGGGCAGCTGAAAAAAAACGCCCAACTGCTCCTAAACGTCCGTTTACCAGCAGCAGTGTACATGAAGCCAAAGATGTCAGAACACTGCAATAAGAAACATAAATTAAAGCTTTTATTTTAACATTGTGTAGTATATAAAATACAGCATCCTGACACATATGGCCAACACCGGGGAAAACACAGAAAGCAATGATGTTATTGCTAAGGAAGACTGCGAGCAACAAAACAGAGTTCCAGTATTTAGAAGAGCTTCCAATAAACGCCAGTCATGTTTTCTCCATACATTCCGGTAATGAATCCTGCAGAGACAAGCCTTGCCATAAAGCTAAACAAAAGAGATCCATAGTAAAGGTAACCTTAGGATCCCCAGGGAAATTCTCAGGTAATAAAACCTGCCAGTTTTCCCAAATACTAAAGAAAAAAGATGTCAGAGATCTTAAAGTCAAACTTCATCTAAAACGTTTTACGTGGTACTTTGTTTTGTTGCCAAATAAAGTTACAGCCTTTGAGGTTGTTATTGCTGTCTACGTTCCTGTTGCAGAGATGTTGATCCAATAGGGATACAAACAAAAAGACATTCTGACAATGGCTTTTTTTCTGTAAGTGTCTTCCTGTCCTAATTACAATAGTACCCATCTCTTCTCCTTCCATTTCTTTTTTTTTTGGTGTTACAGGGACAGGAAATAAGGGAAAATATCCCCATAAGGTCACAAACTGAAAGAAAGGTCTTGCATAAAATGTAACTCTTCTCTACTACTACAAAAGCAAAAAAAAAAAATTTTTGGTTGGAGTCAGGCTGGCCATACACATTTATTTTTTTTATTTTCATTCAGCCAGCGGGCTAAACAAATAAAGAAGTTACCAGATGCCTCTATCCACCTTGATTCCCCTCTGGGAACATTGTAGTGTGACAGTGGTACCAGCCTCTTGCAGAATACACTGATCAGTGGCTGCAGTTGCTGATCGTCTGAAGATTTTCCAACATATCCCTTCTACAGAAGTCGATTAAATAAAATGACTTAAAGTGGCTAGGTGAATTTTGATCAGCGTAGCCTCCCTTGCGGTTTTCCCGAGTGTGGCTCGGGGTTAAAATTCAGCACCATTAGCGGTAACCCCGAGCCACACTCGGGATTACATCGCAGGATCCTGGTGCCTCCTTACTTACCTTGTCCCCGGGATCCTGCGATGTCCCCCGCAGTGTCCGCGGGCTGTGTCCTCCTCCGAAGCCTCTCTGTGCCAGGCTCCGTTCCCTGCGAGTGTCGCGACGCACGGGGGCGGAGCCTGGCGGCAAATTAAAAAAAAAAAGTAAAAATCATAACACAAACAGTACTGTAATCTTACAGATTACAGTACTGTATGAAATGATTTCACATCCCTTTTGTCCCCAGTGCTTTGGCCCATGCCCTGCATTCAGTTTTACATGATATACACTGTTCTTTCTGCCTGGAAACTGGAGATTGTCCATAGCAACCAAAAAGTGTCCCTTTACGTCAAAAGTGGCTTTAGACCAGCTAGAAAACAGCGATAGTAAATTAGAACACTTGCAGAATTGAGCGATAGTGAATCGTGGGGAAATTTATTTTATTACTATTTATTTTTATTTTTTTAAATTATTTATTTTTATTTATTATATTATAATTTATGTTTTTGTGTTTCAAACTTTATCATACCCGGGATATCTACTAGACTCTGGTTTGGAGAGATTTAAGTGCGTTATTGTTAAGATTTACAGACCTACAATATAAAACGCCAAATTTCCATGGAAAATAATTGTACCGCTTTCAGCACCTAAAATCCGAAATAATCATACCGCCAGGGAGGTTAAAGCCAGCCATACATGGATCGAAATTTGGCTGGTTCAGGGTGATTGTACAGAAGTTGTCGGATTTTTGCTGTTCTATCATTGCTGCCAGCTTTATCCACCACAGCACTGATCGGTGTATCCTGACAACCTCAAATGTGTGGATGCGGGAATTGGGTCTTTTCTTGTTCAACCCGCTAGTTGATAAAAAAAGAGAATCATCTATGGGTTGCTTAAGTGTTTAATCATCACTACCTTGGATCAGTCAGATCAGATCCTCCTCAGCCTCAGTGTCTATGGTCTTCTTTAACCCCTTCCCGACCAGCCGCCGCAGTTATACTGCGGCAGGTTGGCTCCCCTGCGCGAGCCGTCGTAGCTGTACGTCGGCTCTTTAAGCCGCTGTAGAAGGCACGCGTGTGCCGCGGCATATCCCCGGAGCCGACGCGAGAGCCCGGCAAATGTGATGACCACTGGGCACCCACGATCGCTCATGACAGAGCGAAAACTGGGATCTGTGTGTTTAACTGCTTGCCTACCGCCGGCTGTCATATGACGGCCAGGCGGCGTGGCTCTCATTGCGGGAGGGCGTCATATGACGGCCTCCTATTTAAACAGGGAATGCGTGCGATCGTGTGCATGCATCCCTGTTCCTTCGGTGGCGGTGTGTCACGGAGACACCGCTCGCCACCGATGGGGGTGAACAGCCATTGGGCATGGCTGTTTACCACGTGATCACAGATGGTTCCACCCCACTGTGCACGGTGCATGCGCGCGATCGCGAGCGCGCTGCGCAAGCACGTCGGTGTCGGCATGTTCCCGGGAACACTGCTCGTCACTGACGCTGGTAAACAGCCATTGCCTGGCTGTTTACCCACGTGATCGGCTGTGATCCTTTCACAGACAATCACTAAATGTCAACAAACTGCGGTAACGAGATGTTACCGGGTTCTCCTCCTCACACACCGATCGTGTGTGAGAAGGAGATTGTGGTAACATCTCGCTACCGCTTACAGTGTACACCAATCACACTGATTGCCCCCCCCCCAATAAAGAGGACCTGTCATCACCCATCATAGTACCTGTCACCACCCATCAAAGTACCTGTCACAGTCCATCTGAGTACCCGAGTACCTGTCACAGTCCATCTGAGTACCTGAGTACCTGTCACAGACCATCTGAGTACCCGAGTACCTGTCACAGACCATCTGAGTACCCGAGTACCTGTCACAGTCCATCTGAGTACCTGAGTACCTGTCACAGACCATCTGAGTACCCGAGTACCTGTCACAGACCATCTGAGTACGCGAGTACCTGTCACAGACCATCTGAGTACGCGAGTACCTGTCACAGTCCATCTGAGTACCCGAGTACCTGTCACAGTCCATCTGAGTACCCGAGTACCTGTCACAGTCCATCTGAGTACCCGAGTACCTGTCACAGTCCATCTGAGTATCCGAGTACCTGTCACAGTCCATCTGAGTACCCGAGTACCTGTCACAGACCATCTGAGTACCCGAGTACCTGTCACAGTCCATCTGAGTACCCGAATACCTGTCACAGACCATCTGAGTACCCGAGTACCTGTCACAGTCCATCTGAGTACCCGAGTACCTGTCACAGTCCATCTGAGTACCCGAGTACCTGTCACAGTCCATCGGAGTACCCGAGTACCTGTCACAGACCATCTGAGTACCCGAGTACCTGTCACAGTCCATCTGAGTACCCGAGGACCTGTCACAGTCCATCTGAGTACCCGAGTACCTGTCACAGTCCATCTGAGTACCCGAGTACCTGTCACAGTCCATCTGAGTATCCGAGTACCTGTCACAGTCCATCTGAGTACCCGAGTACCTGTCACAGTCCATCTGAGTACCCGAGTACCTGTCACAGACCATCTGAGTACCCGAGTACCTGTCACAGACCATCTGAGTACCTGTCACAGTCCATCAGAGTACCCGAGTACCTGTCACAGTCCATCTGAGTACCCGAGTACCTGTTACAGACCATCTGAGTACCCGAGTACCTGTCACAGACCATCTGAGTACCCGAGTGCCTGTCACAGACCATCTGAGTACCCGAGTGCCTGTCACAGACCATCTGAGTACCTGTCACAGTCCATCTGAGTACCCGAGTACCTGTCACAGTCCATCGGAGTACCCGAGTACCTGTCACAGACCATCTGAGTACCCGAGTACCTGTCACAGACCATCTGAGTACCTGTCACAGTCCATCAGAGTACCCGAGTACCTGTCACAGTCCATCTGAGTACCCGAGTACCTGTTACAGACCATCTGAGTACCCGAGTACCTGTCACAGACCATCTGAGTACCCGAGTGCCTGTCACAGACCATCTGAGTACCTGTCACAGTCCATCTGAGTACCCGAGTACCTGTCACAGTCCATCTGAGTACCCGAGGACCTGTCACAGTCCATCTGAGTACCCGAGTACCTGTCACAGTCCATCTGAGTACCCGAGTACCTGTCACAGTCCATCTGAGTATCCGAGTACCTGTCACAGTCCATCTGAGTACCCGAGTACCTGTCACAGTCCATCTGAGTACCCGAGTACCTGTCACAGACCATCTGAGTACCCGAGTACCTGTCACAGACCATCTGAGTACCTGTCACAGTCCATCAGAGTACCCGAGTACCTGTCACAGTCCATCAGAGTACCTGAGTACCTGTCACAGACCATCTGAGTACCCGAGTACCTGTCACAGACCATCTGAGTACCTGTCACAGTCCATCAGAGTACCCGAGTACCTGTCACAGTCCATCAGAGTACCTGAGTACCTGTCACAGACCATCTGAGTACCCAAGTACCTGTCACAGTCCATATGAGTACTCGAGTACCTGAGTACCTGTCACAGTCCATCAGAGTACCTGAGTACCTGTCACAGTTCATTTGAGTACCTGGGTACCTGAGTACCTGTCACGCGACCGATTATCAAGTCGATAAAGTGGCGCTCGCTCCTCAGAAGGTTGGGCACCCCTGTCATAGATCAAATGCACACGGATCATCAAATAGTGTCCAAATCTTTATTGATGAATGATAACATCACAGAGCACAGCGTTTCAGAGCCATGCAGGACCCCTTTGTCAGTTACATCCCTGACGAAGGAGTCCTGTTTGGATCCGAAACGTTGCACATGTTCTCTGTGATGTGATCGTTCTTCAATAAAGATTTGAAATAATTTTGACGACCCGTGGTGTGCTGGCGGATATGTGCATTTGATCTATATTGACTCTCACAGTGGTCACATGATCAGAAGCCTGTCCTGCTGCCTCCTCATCAGAAGCTGTGGCTGAAAGCTGTCAGCAACAGCTTGTCAGTATTCTGGGAGCAGGCAATGAGAACTCTCCTAGCACATAACCTCAGCCCATCAAGGATACATGTGCAGTGGCTGAGCAGTAAGACCCACTTTTCCTGCCACCGCATACTGTATACAGTATCTCACAAAAGTAAGTACACCCCTCACATTTTTATAAATATTTTATTATATCTTTTCATGTGACAACACTGAAGAAATGACACTTTGTTACAATGCTGGCAGTGCATCCATAGCGGTGCACGGGCGCCGCCCCCTCTCTCCAGTCACCCCCCTCTATCACCAATAGATAGATTCATGCATTGCATGAATCTATCCATGGCCGCCGCTGTCACCCCCTATTCAGGCGCCGGGCCCCTCTTCGGGCGCCTGAATTACAGCAGCGCGGAGGGGGGGGGGGGTTTGAAGCACCTGATTAGAGCCATAGGTGTCAAAAAAGGTAAACAGCGGGCGCCATGCTTGGGGCTTGCAGTTCACCCAGCTGTGTTAGAAAAGCATATTCTCTTTCCTAACACTGAACCGCCTCTCTGCCAATCAGGTCACCTGATTGGCTGAAATGATCAGGCGTCCAATCATAGGAGAGGACAGGAGGAGCATGGAGGACACCGCTCGCTGCCCACCGCTGTCACCCGCTGCCACACAGGGTAAGTGCCGGGCAGACGGCAGGCGGGCACAGTGGCAGCATTCAATGGGCACAGTGGGAGCATTTGATGGGCACAGTGGCTGCATTCGATTGGCACAGTGGGAGCATTCGATGGGCACAGTGGTAGCATTTGATGGCACAGTGGCAGCATTTGATGGCACAGTGGGTGCATTTGATGGGCACAGTGGCTGCATTCAATGGGAACAGTGGCAGCATTTAATGGCACAGTGGGAGCATTTGATGGGTACAGTGGGAGCATTTGATGGCACAGTGGCAGCATTTGATGGGCACAGTGGGAGCATTTGATGGCACAGTGGGAGCATTTGATGGCACAGTGGCAGCATTTGATGGGCACAGTGGGAGCATTTGATGGCACAGTGGCAGTGTTTGATGTGCACAGTGGCAGTGTTTGATGGCACAGTGGTAGCGTTTGATAGGCACAGTGGCTGCATTCAATGGGTACAGTGGCAGCATTTGATGGCACAGTGGGAGCATTTGATGGGCACAGTGGCAGCATTTGATGGGCACAGTGGCTGCATTCAATGGGCACAGTGGCTGCATTCAATGGGCACAGTGGCAGCATTTGATGGCACAGTGGGAGCATTTGATGGGCACAGTGGGAGCATTTGATGGCACAGTGGTAGCATTTGATGGGCACAGTGGGAGCATTTGATGGCACAGTGGTAGCATTTGATGGGCACAGTGGGAGTATTTGATGGCACAGTGGGAGCATTTGATGGCACAGTAGGAGCATTTGATGGCGCAGTGGCAGCATTTGATGGGCACGGTGGGAGCGTTTGATGGCACAGTGGCAGCGTTTGATGGGCACAGTGGCAGCGTTTGATGGCACAGTGACAGCATTTGATGGTACAGTGGGAGCATTTGATGGGCACAGTGGCAGCATTTGATGGGCACAGTGGCAGCATTTGATGGTACAGTGGGAGCATTTGATGGGCACAGTGGCAGCATTTGATGGGCACAGTGGCAGCATTTAATGGGCACAGTGGGAGCATTTGATGGCACAGTGGCAGCATTTGATGGGCACAGTGGGAGCATTTGATGGCACAGTGGGAGCATTTGATGGCACAGTGGCAGCATTTGATGGGCACAGTGGGAGCGTTTGATAGGCACAGTGGCAGCGTTTGATGGCACAGTGGTAGCGTTTGATGGCACAGTGACAGCGTTTGATAGGCACAGTGGCTGCATTCAGTGGGCACAGTGGCAGCATTTGATGGTACAGTGGGAGCATCTGATGGGCACAGTGGCAGCATTTAATGGGCACAGTGGGAGCATTTGATGGCACAGTGGCAGCATTTGAAGGGCACAGTGGGAGCATTTGATGGCACAGTGGCAGCGTTTGATGGCACAGTAGCAGCGTTTGATAGGCACAGTGGCTGAGTTTGATGGGCACAGTGGCTGCGTTTGATGGCACAGTGGGAGCATTCAATGGGCACAGTGGCAGCATTTGATGGCACAGTGGGAGCATTTTATGGGCATAGTGGCTGCATTCAATGGGCACAGTGGCAGCATTTGATGGCACAGTGGGAGAATTTGATGGGCACAGTGGCAGCATTTGATGGCACAGTGGGAGCATTTGATGGGCACAGTGGCAGCATTTGATGGGCACAGTGGGAGCATTTGATGGCACAGTGGTAGCATTTGATGGGCACAGTGGGAGCATTTGATGGCACAGTGGGAGCATTTGATGGCACAGTGGTAGCATTTGATGGCACAGTGGCAGCATTTGATGGGCACGGTGGCAGCGTTTGATGGCACAGTGACAGCGTTTGATAGGCACAGTGGCTGCATTCAGTGGGCACAGTGGCAGCATTTGATGGCTAAGTGGGAGCATTTGATGGGCACAGTGGCAGAATTTGATGGCACAGTGGGAGCATTTGATAGCACAGTGGCAGCATTTGATGGACACAGTGGGAGCATTTGAGCATTTACACAGTGGATGAGTTTGATTGGCACAGTGGCTGCATTTGATGGCACAGTGGGAGCATTCGATGGGCACAGTGGCAGCATTTGATGGCACAGTGGGAGCATTTGATGGGCATAGTGGCTGCATTCAATGGGCACAGTGGCAGCATTTGATGGCACAGTGGGAGCATTTGATGGGCATAGTGGCTGCATTCAATGGGCACAGTGGCAGCATTTGATGGGCACAGTGGGAGCATTTGATGGCACAGTGGGAGCATCTGATGGCACAGTGGCAGCGTTTGATGGCACAGTGGCAGCGTTTGATGGGCACAGTGGCTGCTTTTGATGGGCACAGTGGCTGCGTTTGATGGCACAGTGGCAGTAATTGATGGTCACAGCAGCTGCGTTTGATGGGCACAGTGAGGCTGCAATTGATGTTTTTTTTCTTTTCAAAATTTTGAGCATCAGCCGCCACTGCTACAATGTAAAGTTGTGAGTATACAGCTTGTATAACAGTGTAAATTTGCTGTCCTCTCAAAATAACCCAACACACAGCCATTAATGTCTAAATCGCTGGCAACAAAAGTGAATATGTCCAAATTGGTCCCAATTAGCCATTTTCTCTCCCCGGTGTCATGTGACTGATTAGTGTTACAAGCTCTCGGGTGTGAATGGGGAGCAGGTGTGTTAAATTTGGTGTTATTGCTCTCACTCTCTCATGCTGCTCACTGGAAGTTGATCATGGCAAAGAACTCTCTGAGGATCTGGAAAAAAAATAATTGTTGCTCTACATAAAGATGGCCTAGGCTATAAGAAGATTGCCAAGACCCTAAAACTGAGCTGCAGCACGGTGGCCAAGACCATACAGCGGTTTAACAGGACAGAACAGGCCTCGCCATGGTCGTGCAAAGAACTTGAGTGCACGTCCTCAATGTCATATACAGAGCTTGTCTTTGGGAAATAGACATATGAGTTCTGCCAGCATTGCTGCAGAGGTTGAAGGGGTGGGGGGTCAGCCTGGCAGTGCTCAGACCATACACCGCAAACTGCATCAAATTGGTCTGTATAGCTGTTGTCCCAGAAGGAAGCCTATTCTAAAGATGATGCACAAGAAAGCCCACAAACAGTTTGCTGAAGACAAGCAGACTAAGGACATAGATTACTGGAACCATGTCCTGTGGTCTGATGAGACCAAGATAAACTTATTTGGTTCAGATGGTGTCAAGCGTGTGTGGCAGAAACCAGGTGAGGAGTACAAAGACAAGTGTGTCTTGCCTACAGTCAAGCATGTTGGTGGGAGTGTCATGGTCTGGGGCTGAATGAGTGCTGCCAGAACTGGGGAGCTACAGTTCATTGAGGGAACCATGAATGCCAACATGTATTGTGACATACTGAAGCAGAGTATGATCCCCTCCCTTTGGAGACTGGGCCGCAGGGCAGTATTCCAACATGATAATGACCCCAAACACACCTCCAAGATGACCACTGCCTTGCTAAAGAAGCTGAGGGCAAAGGTGATGAACTGGCCAAGCATGTCTCAGGACCTAAACCCTATTGAGCATCTGTGGGGCATCCTCAAATGGAAGGAGGAGAGCAAGGTCTCTAATATCCGCTAGCTCCGTGATATCGTCATGGAGGAGTGGAAGAGGACTACAGTGGCAACCTGTGAAGCTCTGGTGAACCATGCCCAAGAGGGTTAAGGCAGTGTTGGAAAATAATGGTGGCCACACAAAATATTGACACTTTGGGCCCAATTTGGACATTTTCACTTAGGGGTGTACTCACTTTTGTTGCCAGTGGTTTAGACATTAATGGCTGTGTGTTGAGTTATTTTGAAGGGACAGCAAGCAAATTTACATTGTTATACAAGCTGTACACTCACTACATTATTATTATTATACAGGATTTATATAGCGCCAACAGTTTACGGAGTGCTTTACAATATATAGCAAAAGTGTAATTTCTTCAGTATTGTCAGTATTGAAAAAGATATAAAAAAAAATTTACAAAAATGTGAGGGGTGTACTCACTTTTATTAGATACTATATATATATATATATATATATATATATATATATATATATATGCAGAAGGCCAGAGGTTACGAATAAGGAAAGGATAATGATATATTTATACACATATTATCTATTGAATTTTTCGAGACAGGAAGTCAGCTGATGACTGTGACTCATCCGGCTCATCTTTATTGTTACTTTCACATGCACCATGAGGAAATTTTTGTTTGATCCGTCTATCCCAACAAGACATACAAGATCTTTTTCTGAAAATGTACTGTATTGCTCAATTGGATATTTCAACAGCAGGGATGAGGAAATGACAATTATAAATGATTGCAGAGTTTTGATGTCTTAGCCACATTTATAAAACAAAAAAGTGCACTACATGATGTCAAGGATTCGCAAAACGAAATCACATTTCTGAGAGTTTACAGTTGAGCGAGAAAAAATCTTTCCCCTAAGGTAGGGCTACCTTTTTCTGAGACAAATGCCTATGGTCTATTTCTGATTAGTAACAATGAAAACAGGTCAGTTTTCACCATCCAGACTGCCAAAATGCAAAGCGGCAAAAGTTGTGATAAACCACTGTACTTAAAGCTTTCTGAAGACAAATTTTTATATTACCGCATCAATACAGGGCATTTTCACCCCCTTCCTGCCCAGGCCAATTTTTAGCTCTCGGCGCTGTCGCACTTTAAGTGACAATTGTGCGGTCATGCAACACTGTACCTAAATAACATTTTTATAATTATTTTTTGAGACAGATAGAGCTTTCTTTTAGTGGTATTTAATCACCACTGGATGTTTTTTTTTTGCTAAACAAATGAAAAAAGACCGAACATTTTGAAAAAAAAAAAAAAGTTTTCCTCATTCCTCTTACACAATTTTGCAAATAAGTATTTTTTCTTCTTTATTGATGTGCGCTTATGAGGCTGCACTGATGGACACTGATAAGGCGGCACTGATAGGCGGCACTGACAGGCACTGATAAGTGGCACTGATATGTTGCATTGATGGGCACTGATATGCTGCACTGATGGGCACTGATTGGCACTGATGAGGCGGCAATGTCAAGGCGACACTGAATAGGCGGCACTGATATGCTGCACTTATGGACACTGATATGCTGCACTGATGGAAACTGTTATGCTGCACTGATGGGCACAGATATGCTGCACTAATGAGCACAGAGGAAGCTGCACTGATTAGCACTGAAAAGTCTGCACTGATGGGTACTGGTGAGGCTGCCCTGATAAGGTGGCACTGATGGGCACTGATAGGTGGCACTAACAGGCACTGATTGGTGGCACGGATATGGCACCCATGGACACTGATATGTTGCACTGATAGACACTGATATGGTGCACTGATGGGACTGATGATTAGCGCCCTGATTATCAGTGTAAATGTCCCCTGTAACTGGAAATCTGAAAATTGTTATCACTTACCGTAATTTTCCTTTCCTGGCCCATCCTCACGTCAGCACATAACGGGTTAACACCTCCTTTGGAGCCCCACATGACCACATGTCCCAAGCTGAATAAAAGACAGCCCCTGTCCCAACTAAGATGTTCGATAACCTAGCCTGCGACAGGCCACTAGGGAGGGAGTCCTGTGCTGACGTGAGAATGGGCCAGGAAAGGAAAATTACGATAAGTGATAACAATTTTAAGTTTTCCTGGACCATAACGGGATATACCAAAGCCAATATAGGGCAGGAGAGAACAAATGAAAAGAGACACTGACAATGAAAAAAAGCTCCTATAGCCAGAAAGAATTGATCTCTCTTGTCCCAAACTTGGTGGTCGCATATTTAGTTTGTAATGTTGAATGAAGGCTGCACCAGACCTTCAAGCTGGCCCTTAACTATATCTTCCAAGCAATTCTGGCATAACTGCCCCAAAGGCTGCCACCCCTCTAGTCAAATAGACTCGCAGTTGTTTCAGAGCAGAAAGGCAGAAAGGCCTACTTCCTGCTAATCATCCTTGTAACCCAAGATTGGATGACTCTTGAGGGCCTGATGGCGAAATGAAAAGATTGTACACTTTCCTCCTTTGACCAAGTCCATTGTTAGTAACTTGACCATGTGTAAGAAAACTGAAGTCTTCCTGTTGTGCACTCAGTGCCTCTCGTGTGAAAACTCATTGGGACTACTTCCCAGTTTTTCTGGAAACTGGATACCACTTTAAAATTGAACTTTAGAGATAGACTTGGTATTAGGGTTGTCACCTATCCGGGATTCCCCTGGACAGTTCGGGTTTGGAATCATGCTTCCGGGTTTCAGACTGACTGAGACCCAGACACATTATTCAGACCAGACTATGACTTTCCAGCAGGGTTGCTGGCTACAGTTGTCTAAGCCGAGAGTGTCTGTTACACTCTCTTTCACACTGCTCAAAGTTAGCACTAACCTAACAATCCCCCCCCCCCCCACATACACACACACACATTCCAGCAGCCTCAGATACATCTGGATGAGAAATGCTGACTGCCAAGGGGTGAGTGAGCTCACCATCCATTCATGTCTGTGACTGAAGTTTCCCCCCTTCTCTTCCCTGCCTCTGAATGAGTACACTAAGGTAAATCAGGGTTCTCAGAGCAGCCCTTACATCAGAGTTTCCCTCTACACCAGAGGCCACAGTGTTCCCCCTTACATCAGAGTCCTCTCCATACATCAGAGTTCATGGTTCCTAGAGCATCCCTTATATTAGAGTACCCAGAGTTCTCCCTTACACCTGGGTCAGCTGGGTACCCCTTTACAGTGGAAGGGAACTCTGTGAGTTTAGATGTAAAAGGGGAACTCTGCAGACTGAGATGTAAAGGGGGACTCTTGTTATTAACTTCATATGATTAGAAATGTTTATTAATAGCAAAATATATGTATAGTTTATATTATAAAAAAAATAAATAAATGTTGTGCAGCGTGAAAGTGTTTAGGTTTGACTTGAAGAAAGGGTGGCAACCCTACGTGGTATCCCTATCTCTGGTAAAAAAGAAAAGAAAAAAAAAAGACACCAAAGGGCCCTTGCAGGAAAGTGTTGTAATCTTCAACATCCTTCTGTTTGAAGTAGTTGCTGTCAGAACTAGTTCTAAAGTGAGGTACTTCAAAGGAAATGAAATCTATTGGAGCAAAGGGTGCTCTCCGGTCCAAGCCTAAGTCCCACAGAGGGAACAAGGTTTTCCCTCAAGGTCATGTGGATTGTCATCTGGAAGAAGCATCTGGCCACTGTCTTTTGCACCCATCTGCTGCCTGTGAAAAGATAAAGTAGAGATCTGTACCTTAACCGGTTCTATACAGGGCATTTTCACCCCCTTCCTTCCCAGACCAATTTTTAGTTTTCAGCGCTGTCGCACTTTAAACGACAATTGCGCGGTCGTGCGACGTTGTACCCAAACAAAATTGACGTCCTTTTTTCCCCCACAAATAGAGCTTTCTTTTGGTGGTATTTGATCACCTCTGCGGTTTTTATTTTTTGCGTCATAAACAAAAGAAGAGCGACAATTTTGAAAAAAACACAATATTTTTTACTTTTTGCTATAATAAATATCCCAATTTTAAAAAAAAAAAACACATTTTTTCCTCAGTTTCGGCCCATACGTATTCTTCTACATATTTTTGGTAAAAAAATCGCAATAAGCGTATATTGATTGGTTTGCGCAAAAGTTATAGCGTCTATAAAATACGGGATAGATTTATGACATTTAAAAAAAAAAATTATTATTTATTTTTTTTTTTTACTAGTAATAGCGGCGATCGCATTTTTTTTCCGTGACTGCGACATTATGGTGGACACATCGGACACTTTTGACACATTTTTGGGACCATTCACATTTATACAGCGATCAATGCTATAAAATTGCATTGATTACTGTGTAAATGTGACAGGCAGTGAAGGGGTTAACCACTAGGGGGCGGGGAGGGGTTAAATGTGTTTCCTAGGGAATGCTTCTAACTGTAGGGGGAGGGGACGTACAAGGGGAGGAGACCGATCAGTGTTCCTCCGTTCTGGGAACATAGATCGCTCTGCTCTGAGCTGACAGGACGTGGATCTGTGTGTTTACACACACAGATCCACGGTCCGGCCCGGGTAACGGGCAATCGCGGGTGCCCGGCGGACATCGCGGCCGCCGGGCACACGCACCGGGTCCCGAGCAACGCGGCAGGCGCGCGCCCCCTAGGCGGCCGGGAACCCGAGGCCGTCATATGACGTCCACCCAGAATAGGAGATCCCATCTGTGGACGTCATATGTCTATAGGCGGGTAGGGAAGTGGTTAAACGGGGTTGTATGCCAGACCAACCTCTGGACTTGATTTAATGTCAAAAGTAACTTTGGGACACCTCCACTGCGATCCATAAAATCTGCAGCCTGTCCTATAAGATTTGGCCTGCTGCACCCACTGAAGTTCAGTGGGCTTAAGTGAAGGATGGCGGCTTCCTCTTACTAGTCTGTGGCCACAGTCCAGACTTTTATTCCTGTCATTCGCTTAATTGCGTTGTTCAGCGTTTGGCCAAACAATAACCTCCCATTATAGGAAATGTCGAAGGATTGTGTAGAAGTCCCACCTGCCCTCCAGTGACAATGTTCTCATAGCAGTGACTGAGTGCGCCAGCGCTTGTACTATGTCTATCAAAAGCATCAACCAAAAGTCAGTTGCCAGGTTCCTCTCTTTCCAGAAACTGTGCCAATTCTTGCAGTTTCCGGGGTTGAATGTAATGCCATTTCTAAAGTTTATATGCTGAAGTTAACTCTATTGCTGGTTGGCAGGCAAAATCTGTCACTGTATAGATTCTGTGCATGCCTGATGGCCAGATCAGCACAATTTCTGTGTTCCGGATGTGTTTCTGCATGAGTGTTTTTGATGCATTCTCAATGCGTTTTGCCACTTTCCAGATGTGTTCCATACAGAAACAATGCAACATTCTACTTTTGTTGACTGCATTAGAATGTGCTGTACTGGTGTGAACTAGGTGAACTGAAAGTTAAACACTGTCCATGCGTTCTTGATGCAGAATAAAAATGCACTGGACTGCATCTGGTGTGAACAAGTCCACTTTCTCATCGTTAGGATCTCTGAAGGCAACCGAGTTATAAAGAGGCAAAGACACTTGCTGCACCAGACACTAGAAAGCAGCATTCCCCCTCTGGAAGTGCAGTGCATAAATATACATCAGCCATCTTATATGGATAAAGCTTAGAGAACCTGTTACTGTAAATTGGTCTTCTGACGAGGTCATCCTTCATCAACGAGCGATTTACGCTCTATACTTATGGGAAAAGACCATCCTCCATTAACGAGAGCTTTACGCTCTATCATTATGGGATAAGACCATCCTCTATCAACGAGCGATTTACGCTCTATCATTATGGGAAAAGACCATCCTCCATCAATGAGCGATTTACACTCTGTCATTATGGGAAAAAAACATCCTTCATCAATGAGCAATTTATGCTCTATCATTATTGGTGTTGCTTACGGCGTGGATATTTGCAGCTAGGGAGCTCGAGTCAAACAACGGCTGTTTGATCGTTCAAGGATGATTGAACATTATGGGCCATTCGCGCCAAATTCGAGCAGTGCGTCATGGCCCATAATGCACTGCGTCACCGTAGTGCATTGCTGGTTGATGATTGGCCAAGTATGCACTATGACCCACATGTTTTGGCCAATCACAGCGCCGTCAGCGAAGAGAGCCATAATTGGCCAAAGGCAAGGTGCCTTTGGCCAATTATGGCTCAGGGGGTTAAGTCCATGCTCCACACTATATAAGGCCGGCTGCACCTCGGTTGTGTGTAGTGTGTTGGTGGCGTTGTTAACCACTTGCCGACCGCCTCACGCCTATATACGTGAACAGAGCGGCACGGGCAGGCAAAATCACGTACCTGGTACGTGATTGCCTTCCCGCGGGTGGGGGGTCCGATCGGACCCCCCCGGTGCCATCGGCGGTCGGCATTTGGTTGGGAGCGATGAGAGACGAGGGGGAGACCATCCGATCGTGGCCCCCCCCTCGCGATCGCTCCCAGCCAATGAGAAACATCCCCTGCCTCTGTATAGTACACAGAGGCAGAGGATGTGATGTCATCTCTCCTCGGCTCGGCAGTTTCCGTTCCAGCGCCGAGGAGAGAAGACATGTAAGTGCACCAACACTCACACACAACACAGTAGAACATTCCAGGCACACTAAACACCCCCGATCCCCCCCCGATCGCCCCCCAATTCCCCCCCCAATCACCCCCCCCCCAGTCACAAACTGACACCAAGCAGGTTTTTTTTTTTTTTCCTGATTACTGCATAGTGTCAGTTTGTGACAGTTAGCAGTGGTAGGACAGTGAGTATTAGCCCCCTGTAGGTCTAGGGTACCCCCCTAACCCCCCCTAATAAAGTTTTAACCCCTTGATCACCCCCTGTCGCCAGTGTCGCTAAGCGATCATTTTTCTGATCGCTGTATTAGTGTCACTGGTGACGCTAGTTAGGAACGTAAATATTTAGGTTCGCTGTCAGCGTTTTATAGCGACAGGGACCCCCATATACTACCTAATAAATGTTTTAACCCCTTGATTGCCCCCTAGTTAACCCTTTCACCACTGATCACCGTATAACTGTTACGGGTGACGCTTGTTAGTTCGTTTATTTTTTATAGTGTCAGGGCACCCGCCGTTTATTACCGAATAAAGGTTTAGCCCCCTGATCGCCCGGCGGTGATATGCGTCGCCCCAGGCAGCGTCAGATTAGCGCCAGTACCGCGAACACCCACGCACGCACCATACACGCACCGTATACCTCCCTTAGTGGTATAGTATCTGAACGCATCAATATCTGATCCGATCAGATCTATACTAGCGTCCCCAGCAGTTTAGGGTTCCCAAAAACGCAGTGTTAGCGGGATCAGCCCAGATACCTGCTAGCACTTGCGTTTTTCCCCTCCGCCCAGCCCAGCCCACCCAAGTGCAGTATTGATCGATCACTGTCACTTACAAAATACTAAACGAATAACTGCAGCGTTCGCAGAGTCAGGCCTGATCCCTGCGATCGCTAACAGTTTTTTTGGTAGCATTTTGGTGAACTGGCAAGCACCAGCCCCAGGCAGCGTCAGATTAGCGCCAGTACCGCTAACACCCACACACGCAGCATACGCCTCCCTTAGTGGTATAGTATCTGATCGGATCAATATCTGATCCGATCAGATCTATACTAGCGTCCCCAGCAGTTTAGGGTTCCCAAAAACGCAGTGTTAGTGGGATCAGCCCAGATACCTGCTAGCACCTGCGTTTTGCCCCTCCGCCCGGCCCAGCCCAGCCCAGCCCACCCAAGTGCAGTATCGATCGATCACCGTCACTTTTTTTTTGTAGCGTTTTGGTGAACTGGCAAGCACCAGCGGCCTAGTACACCCCGGTCGTAGTCATACCAGCACTGCAGTAACACTTGGTGACGTGGCGAGTCCCATAAGTGCAGTTCAAGCTGGTGAGGTGGCAAGCACAAGTAGTGTCCCGCTGCCACCAAAAAGACAAACATAGGCCTGTCGTGCCCATAATGCCCTTCCTGCTGCATTCGCCAATCCTAATTGGGAATCCACCGCTTCTGCAGCGCCCGTACTTCCCCCATTCACATTCCCCCATAGGTAGTGAGGAGTGAAATCAAAAATGTATGCCCTTAGAAATCCTGAAGGTGGTGCTGGGTTTTCGGGGCCCAGTACGCGGCTAGGCTCCCAAAAATTGCCACACATGTGGTATCCCCGTACTCAGGAAAAGCAGCTGAATGTATTTTGGGGTGCAATTCCACATATGCCCATGGCCTGTGTGAGCAATATATCATTTAGTGACAACTTTTTGTAAATTTTTTTTTTTTTTTTTGTCATTATTCAATCACTTGGGACAAAAAAAATAAATATTCAATGGGCTCAACATGCCTCTCAGCAATTTCCTTGGGGTGTCTACTTTCCAAAATGGGGTCATTTGGGGGGGGTTTGTACTGCCCTGCCATTTTAGCACCTCAAGAAATGACATAGGCAGTCATAAACTAAAAGCTGTGTAAATTCCAGAAAATGTACCCTAGTTTGTAGACGCTATAACTTTTGCGCAAACCAATAAATATATACGCTTATTGACATTTTTTTTACCAAAGACATGTGGCCGAATACATTTTGGCCTAAATGTATGACTAAAATTTAGTTTATTGGATTTTTTTTATAACAAAAAGTAGAAAATATCATTTTTTTTCAAAATTTTCAGTCTTTTTCCATTTATAGCGCAAAAAATAAAAACGGCAGAGGTGATCAAATACCATCAAAAGAAAGCTCTATTTGTAGGAAGAAAAGGACGCAAATTTCGTTTGGGTACAGCATTGCATGACCGCGCAATTAGCAGTTAAAGCGTCGCAGTGCCGAATTGTAAAAAGTGCTCTGGTCAGGAAGGGGGTAAATCCTTCCGGGGGTGAAGTGGTAAAGAGAGAGACAGAGAGAGACAGAGAGAGTGTCATTTCATTTAGTTTGAGCAGGTAGGCGATTCAGTTAGCTGCAGTGTATATTTACTATATATATGCAATATGTATCCCGGTTATATATGTATATATGCAATATGCATCCCGGCATTCTTTAATGCGTTTTGCCACTTTCCAGATGTGTTCCATACAGAAACAATGCAACATTCTACTTTTGTTGACTGCATTAGAATGTGCTGTACTGGTGTGAACTAGGTGAACTGAAATTTAAACACTGTCCATGCGTTCTTGATGCAGAATAAAAATGCACTGGACTGCATCTGGTGTGAACAAGTCCACTTTCTCATCGTTAGGATCTCTGAAGGCAACCGAGTTATAAAGAGTCAAAGAGTCAAAGTCAAAGACACTTGCTGCACCAGACACTAGAAAGCAGCATTCCCCCTCTGGAAGTGCAGTGCATAAATATACATCAGCCATCTTATATGGATAAAGCTTAGAGAACCTGTTACTGTAAATTGGTCTTCTGACGAGGTCATCCTACGAGCGATTTACGCTCTATACTTATGGGAAAAGACCATCCTCCATTAATGAGAGCTTTACGCTCTATCATTATGGGATAAGACCATCCTCTATCAACGAGCGATTTACGCTCTATCATTATGGGAAAAGACCATCCTCCATCAACGAGCGATTTACGCTCTGTCATTATGGGGAAAAAACATCCCTTATCAATGAGCAATTTACGCTCTATCATTATGGGTGTTGCTTACAGCGTGGATATTTGCAGCTAGGGAGCTCGAGTCGAACAACGGCTGTTTGATTGTTCGAGGATGATCGAACATTATGGGCCATTCACGCCAAATTCGAGCAGTGCGTCACGGCCCATAATGCACTGCGTCACCGTAGTGCATTGCTGGCTGATGATTGGCCAAGCATGCACTATGACCCGCATGCTTTGGCCAATCACAGCGCCGTCAGCGAAGAGAGCCATAATTGGCCAAAGGCAAGGTGCCTTTGGCCAATTATGGCTCAGGGGGTTAAGTCCATGCTCCACACTATATAAGGCCGGCTGCACCTCGGTTGTGTGTAGTGTGTTGGTTGGTGGCGTTGTTAAGAGAGAGACAGAGAGAGTGTCATTTCATTTAGTTTGAGCAGGTAGGCGATTCAGTTAGCTGTAGTGTATATTTACCATATATATGCATCCCGGTTTTATATATATATATATATATATATATATATATATATATATATATATATACACTGTATACAGTTTAGCTAGATCTCACTGCAGACCGTTCCTGCTGTACTGTTTCTAATATACTTTAGGCAGGCAGTTGATTCAGTTAGCTGCAGTGTATTTAGTATATATATATATATATATATATATATATATATATATATATATATATATATATATATATATATATATATATATATATATATATATATATATATATAATATATATATATATATACACATCACGGCTTTATATATATATATATATATATATATATATATATATATATATATATATATATATATATATATATATATATAGAGCATTTAATATATCTATATATATATTATATAATATATTTATAATATATATATATAATATATTTATATATATTTAGTCTAGCCAAGCCTATACCTGACTGTAGGCCATTCTTGCAGTATGTGTTCAAAGACACTTTCAGGCAGGTGACTCAGTGAGCTGCAGTCCATTTAATGTTTATATATACAGGCTTCTATATATATAGTCTAGCCAAGCCTATACCTGACTGTAGGCCATTCCTGTTGTACTGTTTTTTGTAAACTTCAGGCGTTGTTTTGCTAATCTAATTGTACAGTATGTGTGAAAGGCCACCAAGGAGAGGCAGACTCTCACAGGCCACTAAAAGAGGGCAAGAAGGCTCTGTGTCTCCAGCCAACAGTGCTGGTCATGGACACAGTACATCCTCAGCACGTGGCCGTGGGGCGCGCTTGTTCTTTTTTTCGGCAGCTGGCCGTGTTATGTTCCCCCAGCTGCAGCATACTGCCAGGTTTGATCCCGTGGCGAGGAGGGAGGGGATGATGAGGTCACTGACTCTACGTGGGTGCCAGATAGAAGAGAGGGGGGGGAAGAGGCACATCTAAAATGAGGCAGGATGCCCTCCAGGGGCCAGCTTAAGGGCAGGCAACCGACTGCATCACACCGCAGAGCTCCGCATGTGCTTTGGTGTGGGCCTTTTTTGAGATGTTTGCACCAGATCGCACCGTTGCTGTTTGCAACATATGTCTGAAGCGTATCAAGCGTGGCCAAAACAGCAGCCGCTTGGGCACCACATGCTTGACCAGACATATGTCGAACTCCCATGCAGTCCGTTGGCAACAGTACTTAAAAGACCCACACTAAAGAACAAGGCGGACCTCTCCTTGCTCCTCATCAGCTGGGATCTCCAACCCCACTATAACTTCAGTCCTCTCAGAGACCTGCACTGAGAGGAATGAAGGTGTAGAAAGACTGTCCCTCTTTTGGAACCAAATCCCTTTATCTCTTATTACACCTCATTTCTACAGAGATGTACTTATGGATTTAACAAATCATCTGTGCATACCAATTCTTAATGGTTCATGTAAATTTGGGCATCACAGGGGTGTGTACTTCACCTACATACCTTTTACATACCTGTGTTCCATTTTCTTATCTCAAGTTGGAAGGTATGGGCATATCTACACACCTTAACCAACTGACAAAGAGCAGAATTCTCAGCTATAAATTATTCCATCCTATAATATACTTAAGAAAATGTTTCTTATAACTGATTTTCATCTGTAATGCTGATAATATACATAGGTGGTTCTCTAGCACTTTTGACCAACTTTCAAACACAAAAGGGATTGAACTAAAGCAGCCATGTTCCTTCCATATACACTCAGTCTTGCTGAAAGCCATAGATCATTGCTCTGTGTAAATAGCCAGAATTTCATGCCATTTTCGGGTGCTTTCAGGCTTTTACCAGAGCAATTTGCTACTTATGATTGCAATTGTTTCCTGGTTCTAAGTGACCAGATGATTGAAGCTGACTTGGAAATCAATTGAAATGCCTTCTGAAGTGGACTGTAGTAGTTTTAATTAATTTCCTCCTCATTTGGTCAATCGAGATTGAGAAACAGATTGGGTGGCAAATTACTGTGTGAGTCTCCCAAATTACTAACAAAGCTGTCAAATATATGGTCAGTATAAATGTTCACTGGTGTCCAAGTAATAGAATTCTGTACCTGCTTGTTTAATTAACCAGGCAGTGCAATGAGAAGTTGTTTGCAGTAACCCATGGCAACCAAAAAATCCTGATTTACAGCAATTTAGAGTAGTCCAAATAAGGAAAAACTAGCAGTGATTGCTGCTGGTGACAATTCTTTACAGTTTGCTTTAGCATTTTGGTATGTGTTCTTTGACTAGCAATGTCCCTTCAGTAGTCATTTGTCTTCCATATCTGGACACGCCAGTGTTTTCTAAGAAAGAACCCAGACATCTCTGCAGGGCAGACAGGTGGCAGAAGAACAAGCAAAAAGGAAATGACATCAGAGGATGTGCCCTTAGGCGCCAGTATTTTGGAAATAAGGAAATGCTGCGGAAGCTCCCTCTGCAGCCAAGAACAATGTATATAAATATGTTCTGTGAATGTGAGTGTGCAGAATGGACCCTTCCCTGTTAGTAACATGCAGTGTGCTGATTCCTTTTCCTCCCAAAGACCAAGAGAACAATGCATGCTCTCTTCAGCAAGGATGTCTTTCCATCTAGTTACACAAAACACTGGATAATGATTTTCCTTGTTGCCCAGTAAGCATTAACTACTTCACTGCTAACCAGATTTCCATTCAAATGGAAAGAATGTCAAAATATCACCCAAACCGCCTACCCTGCTCCTCCCAAGACCTCCTGCTCTCTAGTTCCCTCATCACCTCCTCCTATGCTTGACTTCACATTCTCTCCAGAGCCTTTCCCACCCTCTGGAACTCCCTACTGCAATATATCAGGCTATCTCTCACTCTGTCCACCTTTAGGTAATCCCTTATAACTCATCTCTATTGGGAAGCCTATCCTGCCTCCACCTAAAAACTTAATTTCTACTTTCCCCATCAGCTCATCCTTCACAGTTATTAACTTTTGTACCTTTTGCCCTTTCCTTTTAGATTGTAAGTTTTCATAAGTAGAGCCCTCCTGTATTGAATTGTTCTGTAACGATCTACTCTTACTATACTGCATATAAAAATGCACCAAAACTCATCAAAACTGCACATGCATTGATGTGCATGTAACCTGCATTTACAAGCGCATTGCATTACATTGTGTTTTTGTTGCCATCCATTGTGAAGCAACAGGAAGCCTAGAAGGGTCTTAATACCAATGACAATTTATTTTTATAGCTTTACTCTGATTTCCATTTACATGTGCTCGTGTGCATTGTGTTGCGTTAAAATGCAGAGGGGTTGCATATTAATGCAGTGCATATTTACACAACATTGTGGTGTGAATGAGGCACATAGAAAACCGTTGTATTCTAGACACCCTTGCAATGACTTGTGATGATCTGGTGTAGAAAATTGTAGGTCACTGCGCTTGATGTGCATGAGCCTTAAAGGTACTCTCTCCCTTTATTTTTTAAAGGCAAAATGTTGATGCTAAATCCTGATGAATAATAATAATAATAATAATCTGCTCCTTCAGTTCAGTAGAGAAGTTTTTACTGCTACTAAGACTAATAGCTGTAAGAGTTAATTTATTTTGCTGTGACTTGTGTGGGATGGCATCCTGTGGATGTGGTCAGTCTTGTGGCGGTCTCCATAACAACCCTCCTCCAGCCTGCTCACCTCTGTTGGGTACTAATTAGCATGAGCTCATAAAACAGAGATGCACAGATATGCATCCAGTTTAGCCTGGTCTGATGTCTACTTCATTTCATATATTTATTCTGGCTCTTTATGTAGGAGGGTCAAACACTTCCCTGGCAGTAGCCTAATTAAGACCTTTCACTATGAGTGGAAAAACCTCCATGTTCCTGATCAGGGCACAGATATGACCTAAGTCAGGGCTGTGGAATCACGTGACGCCATTCTGTTATGTGTAATCATTTTACAGTATTGAAAATGTGCATCATCCATCCATGACCAGCTGGCAGATAAAACGGGAACATGTTGCCAGTTTAATTAATGGGCATGATTAATGGGCCTGTTTTCATTCCATAGAAATAATAGCAAGCTTATCTCCCAAACACTGAGTGACACTGAAAATATATACTGTACTGCATATTATACATATGGCCATATTTGACCTTAGCATTATGCATCCTGGCTGAATTCCCACCTCTGATTCATCTGTTTAAAACTTGTGGGATAGGCATGTTTCAAGCAAGTGCTTTTAATTTCCATTGGGGAATTGGCTCCCATTTCTCATTCTCTCCATTTTGTAAAAAGTACCATGCTTTCCAGGAAGCTTGTTCAATAGTGCTAGGTTGCCAAGCTGCAGTCTATGTTAAAGTGTAAATGACATTTTGTATAGAGTTGGAAAGGGTTAGGCTCTTGGCCAAGTTTTTATTATAGTCTGTGTCCCCGCTGGGGAGGTTCACCCTTCTATTTGTCCTGGTGACCATTGTCACCAAGACAAAGTAAGTGTAAATGCTACATTTAAGAGTTGTCAGGAAAGCAAGAGGTGAGGGAGAAATCATTCAGTAGGGACAAATGTTTTGAAGACAACTTGCTGATATGGGAATTCCCTTTTTCTTGGAGAGAGTTCTTGTCATATGCCGTTATGTTGCCAAAACTGGATGTAAAGGGAAATTTCCACAGCAGGACACAAACACTGAAAAATAACATTCCGGCAAAGTGCCTGGGATGACTGAATTCCTGTGATGGAAGAGACTTCTTCCTACGTAGGTCAATCAAGATGGCCAAAGACTGGCACCCAGAAGAAGTTGAGGAGAAGATGCCAGAGCCGGCAAGAAACCTCAAACTGTTGAAACAAAGGTAAGTATTGCAGGCTTTAGCTCCGCTTTAAAATAGTTACATTCATTTAAATGATTTTAGAAAAGTCCTATAAATGGATATAATTGCATGTCCGTGTGAATGATGCCTAAAGCCTCGTACACACAATTGGATTTCAGGCAGGGAATTGTGTAATGACAGACTGTTTGCCTAAAATCCGACCGTTAGTACACTCCATCAGACAATTGCTGTCCAACTTTCTGCCAACAAATGTTGGATGACAGGCTTATAAATTTTCGGTGGACAACAGTCTGTTGTCAGATTTTCGTATCGTGTGTACACAAGTCCAAAGTACAAACATGTATGCTCAGAATCAATGCTTACCAAACACGACATTAGCAAAAGGTGCCCAAAGGGTGGCGCTCAAGAGCTGAAATTCCACGTAGTACGTCACTATGTTCGTGTTTGTTGCCTGACAATTGTGTGCCATTAGTATGCAAGACAAGTTCCTGGCACACACCGATCGTGTGTATGAGGCTTTAGTCTTCCACCACATCCTGCAGGGCAAAACACTTGGAAAATGCAGTATATATTCAAAACTGATACCATCCAATTCAAAATGGCAATTGCATATTAGAAGACAGCAGCAGGCATTTGTTGAGTACTGCTATGCCTCAGAAAAGGGCAACAAGGCAATTTTATACAGAAAGGAGGAACTGAACAGGGAGGAAAGGTAGCAAACCACCTTTCACACACATAGAGAAATAACAATCTAAAATTAGGCTACATTCACGCATGATTGCGGATGGAATCGCTGCAATTGCCCCCCCCCCCCACGATTTTAAATGATTGCAAATCGCAGGACGCGATTGCAATGCCATTACCTCTAATGGCACCCCAATCACGCCACGATTTTGCCACGATCTTCGCGCGGCAAATCGCAATGCTGACACCCAAAAAAAGCTCATGTTTCTTTTGAGCGACAAGCGTCACACGTTTCGATTGCAGCACGATTTACCGCGTGACATTCCCAGCAAAATCGCTGCACAATTGGAGTGCTATTAGAAGTAATGGCGTTGCAATAGTCCTGTATTTTGCAGCCATCTGAAATCATGTGTGAATGCAGCCTAAGGCTGGGTTCACACTATCTTCGCATGCGGCTCACAGCAGGGGGTCCCGGTTCACAGTTTTTGTCTGAATTCGGACCTGAAATGGACCAAAAGACGCCCAGGACCCCTGTGCAAATTCGCACCGGAGCAGCAGCGGATATATGTGAACCGGCTCCATAGACTCCATAGAGAGCCGGTTCACATGTCCAACCTGACCGGCTCCATAGAGAGCCGGTCAAAATCTCCTGCTATTGCGAATTGGATGCGGGGAACACGCATTCAATTCGCAATAGTGTGAACCCAGTCTTAGGCAAAACATTTTTGCTTTGACAAACACTGTATGTATTGTGCACTATTCCTGTTTGGGTGGGAGACTCAGATTTTTTACAGTATGTGTGATACTTTTTTAATTTACCCTAACAGTTCATTCAGTTCAATACTGGAAAGCAAAGGTTTAACAAAGTGCTAAGATAAAACCTGTAATTAACACAACAATCAATGAATGTTATGCTGGCCATAGATGGCTCAGCTTCAATCTCAGCAAGTTTCTGCTGATTTCAGCTGAAATTCAAGCCCACCAGTCCCAACAAAAATCAATTTAAAAATTGACTGCACCTAGTGGAAAATTATTGGCTGAACAGTGACTGCATCCTATCAGCCATGACTGCCTGAATACAATAGCCAGCAGTGGAGATTTCTCACCGGGGAATCGACTGCTTCCATAACAACTTCCTTAAGCTAGCTGTGTATGACTAGCGTAGCACCATCCTGGATAGGTTGCTAGGATGTTAGGTAAATGTAATCCTTTTTGGCTCTTCTGTAATCAGTGGAGCAGCTGTTGATTTGTTTGGGCTGTTCTGGATCTCAAAGGCTGCACATTTGATTGTTGTCCCCTGCCCTCTAAAAGCTCCTAGAACACAGTGGGATGGAAGAGTCAAATAGGCAGCTTGAATATTTATTGTGCTGCAGCCAATCCCTGGAGAGTTGTGCCCAATAGGTGGCTGGAGGGGAACATAAATAGTCTGGGGCCTGGAGCAGCCATATCTTGTCTGGCTGGAGAAGTTCCCAGCCTCAGAGGCTCTACCCCTCTGAGGCAGATTTACAAGAGTTTGCTTATGTTCATCAAGGTCCACGCTGTGGCAGAGCTGGGGGCCTATTTCTAATCATCTTTGGAGCTAACTAATTAGTCTCACCTAAGGATCTGGCCTGAAGGACTCACTGAAGAGTGCCGGGTGGAAACTGGAAGGTGTGCAGCTGTCCTGTGGCATTGAGAGTATTAACCACTTTTACCCCCTTCCTGACCAGAGCGTTTTTTGCGATTCGGCACTGCGTCGCTTTAACTGACAATTGCACGGTCATGCGACGTGGCTCCCAAACAAAATTTACATCCTTTTTTCCCACACATAGAGCTTTCTTTTGGTGGTATTTGATCACCTCTGCGATTTTTATTTTTTGCGCTATAAACAAAATAAGAGCGACAATTTTGAAAAAAACACATTATTTTTTACATTTTGCTATAATAAAAATCCCCCAAAAATATATGAAAAAAAATTTTTTTTCCTCAGTTTAGGCCGATCGTATTCTTCTACATAAATTTGGTAAAAAAAAAATCGCAGTAAGTGTTTATTGATTGGTTTGCACAAAAGTTATAGCGTTTACTAAATAGGGGATAGTTTTATGGCATTTTTATTAATAATTTTTTTTTACTAGTAATGGCGGCAATCAGCGATTTTTATTGTGACTGCGACATTATGGCGGACATGTTGCACATTTTTGACACATTTTTGGGACCATTGTCATTTATACAGCGATCAGTGCGATTAAAAATGCACTGATTACTGTGTAAATGACACTGGCAGTAAGGGGGTTAACCACTAGGGGGTGGGGAGGGGTTAAGTGTGTCCTAGGGGAGTGTTTTCTAACTGTAGGGGGGATGGGCTAGCAGTGTCATTACTCTGATCACAGCTCCTGATGACAGGGAGCTGTGATCAGTGACACTTGTCACTAGGCAGAACGGGGAGATGCTGTTTACATCAGCATCTCCCCGTTCGTCCTCTCCATGAGGCGAATGCGGGTATCCCCACAGCAATCGAGTCCGCGGGACCCGCGACCCGACTCACGGAGCTCCCGGCCAGCGCGCGCTCACACTGCCGGTGGCGTGCACGCAATGGCACGGCGGGGAATTCAAATGGACGTACCTGTAAGTCCATTTGCCCAGCCGTGCCATTCTGCCGACGTACATCGACGTGCGCCGGTCGGGAACCGGTTAACGTCTCCCACACTGAAGAGTGTCTGGTGGAAGCCAGGAACTGAGCAGTTGTCCTGAAGCATAGGGATGTCTGAAGGAACCTGGGGAGTTCAGCTGTCCTGGAAAGACATTGTGAAAATAGACCTGAGCTAAAGACCCAAGTAACTGTGTGCTGTTTTGAAGGATAAGCGCCAGCAGCTCTTTCTCAATTCTGGACATCCCTATTAACCCTTGGCAGAAAGAATGTTCAGAGAAGCCTAGCTTAGTCAAGAGTGTCCTCTTGTTACTATTCAGTGTGCCTTGACTATCCCATACCACCCTCATTCCTCTCCCATCCCAAGTTCTATAAGCAATAAACTACAAAAAGACAACCCCTAGGCTGTTTATTGGAGCCAGAGGAAATGAACTGTTGCTTGTGTGACTGATGGCTTCTGCGTTGTCTGGGAAAGAACCAGTTAAAATAGTGGCTCCTACAGAGCTAGCGCTATACTGGCATCAGGGAAGTGTGATAAAACAGGGTAAAAAATAAGCCGGATAAGGAGTAGGTTATAGAAGAAGAGGAGGCAGAGTCACAGAGGTAAGAAGAGTCACAAAGGTATCCAAAAGCAATTTGGCTACCTAAGATTAGACAATGAGTCCATGAATTTTTGTGTCTAAATCAATTACCATTCTTAGTCTGAAAGTTTTCCTTTCCTGAATAGTTTTGAAATTTCCTTTAGGAGCCATGACATGAATGTCCTCCATAGAGCGGTCTGGTTTTGAGAAATGTCCCACAGGTGTACAATTATTTTCCTGTTATGCTGTGCCTGTGGAGATTCACTCTTTTTGTTATGTATGTTCTGTTTTACAAATGTAACATTGCACTTGTTACAATGAATCAGATGTGTCAAACTACTTAGTAATATGAGCGCGTAATAATTTCTTTTGCACCAGTGACATTTTTTGATAGAATAACGTGGCTGCAAAGGGATGACCACATACTGAGTACACCCCTCACATTTTTGTAAATATTTTATTATATCTTTTCATGTGACAACACTGAAGAAATTACACTTTGCTACAATGTAAAGTAGTGAGTGTACAGCTTGTATAACAGTGAGGATGCCCCACAGATGCTCAACAGGGTTTAGGTCTGGAGACATGCTTGGCCAGTCCATCACCTTTACCCTCAGCTTCTTTAGCAAGGCAGTGATCGTCTTGGAGGTGTGTTTGGGGTCGTTATCATGTTGGAATACTGTCCTGCGGCCCAGTCTCCGAAGGGAGGGGATCATGCTCTGCTTCTGTATGGTCACAGTACATGTTGGTATTCATGGTTCCCTCAATGAACTGTAGCTCCCCAGTCCCGGCAGCACTCATGCAGCCCCAGACCATTACACTTCCACCACCATGCTTGACTGTAGGCAAGACACACTTTGTACTCCTCACCTGGTTGCTGCGACACACACGCTTGACACCATCTGAACCAAATAAGTTTATTTTGGTCTCATCAAACCACAGGACATGATTCCAGTAATCCATGTCCCTTGGTCTGCTTGTCTTCAGCAAACTGTTTGTGGACTTTCTTGTACATCATCTTTCAGGGGCGTAACTAGAAATAGCAGGGCCCCATAGCAAAATGTTGTATGGGGCCCCCCTGTAAACAGCCCCCCCCCACAGCTGCCCTAGTGTCAATGCACCGTGACCTGTGCCACATACAGCGTGACCTGTGCCCAATGCAGCGTGACCTGTGCCCAATGCAGCGTGACCTGTGCCCCATACAGCGTGACCTGTGCCCCATACAGCGTGACCTGTGCCCCATACAGCGTGACCTGTGCCCAATACAGCCTGGTCTGCCTGTGCCCCATACAGCCCCACCTATGCAGAGGAAGAGGCAAGCCACCCGGATCAGCAGAGAGCGGGATTGCCCGCTGTAATAGCTTTCATTTGGATTTCCTGTCTTCCGGGGCTCATCTCATGTCCCGCATTGGATCGGCGTTCTGTCTATCAAAGGCACCGGGCCAAAAGGTGGAGCTATGTGACATGAGCCCCGGGAACACTGGAAGTTCTAATGAAAGCTCTTACAACGGGCAATTCAGCTCTCTGCTGATACGGACAGCTCGCCTCTTCCTTTCCTCTCTCTTCCCCTGGCTGGGAGACTCTTATCCTCACTGGGCCCCACTCGGCTGCGGGCCCCATAGCGCCCGCATGGGTCGCTATGGTGGTAGTTACGCCCCTGTCATCTTTAGAAGAGGCTTCCTTCTGGGATGACAGCCATGAAGACCAATTTGATGCAGTGAGCGGCGTATGGTCTGAGCACTGACAGGCTGACCCCCCCCACCCCTTCAACCTCTGCAGCAATGCTGGCAGCACTCATACGTCTATTTCCCAAAGACAACCTCTGGATATGACGCTGAGCATGTGCACTCAATTGCTTTGGTCAACCATGACGAGGCCTGTTCTGAGTGGAATCTGTCCTGTTAAATCACTGTATGGTCTTGGCCACCGTGCTGCAGCTCAGTTTCAGCATCTTGGTAATCATCTTAAAACCTAGGCCATCTTTATGTAGAGCAATAATTCTTTTTTTCAGATTTCAGAGAGTTCTTTGCCATGAGGTGCCATGTTGAACTTCCAGCGGCCAGTATGAGAGAGTGAGAGCGATAACACCTGTTCTCCATTAACACCTGAGACCTTGTAACACTAACAAGTCACATGACACCAGGGAGGGAAAATGGCTAATTGGGCCCAATTTGGACATTTTCACTTAGGGGTGTACTCACTTTTGTTGCCAGTGGTTTAGACATTAATGGCTGTGTGTTGAGTTATTTTGAGGGGACAGCAAATTTACACTGTTATACAAGCTGTACACTCATTACTTTACATTGTAGCAAAGTGTCATTTCTTCAGTGTTGTCACATTAAAAGGTATAATAAAAAAAATACAAAAATGTGAGGGGTGTACTCACTTTTGTGAGATACTGTACATACCTGATAGAATCAATGATGGTGACATACTATCAGGATCAGAGATTTGAGTAATGAAATGTGGAAAGAATTTGCTAACTTGAGATGTGGAGACTGAATTGATCTTAGCAAGGATTACATAAGGCCTGATATAACGTTCATAGAGGAAACCTTGAGGTGAATATTTCTGGTGGCAAGCCAAACTTTATCCCTGGCTTAAGGAAGAGGAGTCCTTCCATAGTCTTTCCCTAAAAACCTGTGTCTGGGAGCACAGTGCTGGTGTCAATCCAGAGGCCAGGGTCACATTTAGTTAAAGGAGAAGTAGGGCCAAAGCTCTTTTGGCCTTACTTCTCCTGTGGGTCACAGAAGTGGACTTTATTCTGCACTCCTGTTACCCATATTCAGGAAACAGCAGGCTAAATTATGCTGTCGGCTGATATCACTCAGCAGACTCAGAAGGGAGCCGCTAAGAGCCTGAGCCAGTCACTTCCTGACAGTCACCAGCTCTCACCAGCTCTCTGCTCACTGAAGACTGAGAACTGAGCGATCAGCAGTCTTTGATTGCTCACTTCTCAGTCTTTAATGTGGCAGAGGACAGACTCAGCATTGGACCCATGCTGCATCCCCCTAGATGAGTATGTAGGCTTATTTCTTTTAAACCCCAAACTTCTCTTTTAAAGTCTTTCTGCAGAATATACAGTGTGGGAACCTTCGGTGAATAAGGTATTGGCAATGGAAGACATGGATGTTTATTGTAGACAGTGAGGAATAAGATGTTAGAAGTAAAAGTATATTCTGTTTAAAAACTAAATCTATTCAAGTATGTATCCTTGAAGTGATTGTAAAGGCATAATTTAGAAAATATGTTATACTTACCTGCTCTGTGCAATGGTTTTGCACAGAGCAGCCCCGCTCCTCCTACTTTGGGGCCCCCCCGTCAGCATTCCTGGCTCCTCCCCCCCTTCTGGGAGCCCCCACAGCCAGCTGCTTTCTCTGGGGGCATTCGTGCGTGCTTGCTCCCAAACCTGCCCTGTGTGTTCGTTGACACACAAAAAACAGCTCGGACCAGCCCCACCCCCCCTTTCCTCACTGGCTGTGATTGACAGCAGCAGGAGCCAATGGCTCCTGCTGTTGTCTTGCTGTTGAATGAGGAGAAAGAGCTGAAAGGAAGACTGCTCTCAAGTACATTGCTGAATTGAGATCAGGCTCAGGTAAGTATTTAGGGAAGTCGGGGGGGAAGGACTGGATGCAGAAGGTTTTTTACCTTTAAAAAACCTGTACCTTTAGAGCCACTTTACTTCTGCAGAACTCTACCTTCTATTCAGCCTCCCCAAAATCTCCAAATCCCTTTTTTTTAAATTTCTTTGGCTGCTAAGATCTGACTTCATGTTGGAGGGAGGCTACATTCATTCTCTGCTGTCCTACTGTATGTAGAAATATAGCCATTTTTTCTTGCTTACGCCCTATATGGACTAGGGACTATGGGATTTGAAGTGTGCATAGAGCAGTGCACATGACAGCAACTAATGTGCACTGCTAGTTCCAAACAAACTGAAGTGAGGGGAAATATGAGAGGTATTGAGCTCACAGAGGACATTACAAGGTGGCAGAAAAATACAACGAAAAGGCAAAAAAAAAAAATCATCAAAAATAGATTACAGAACCATTAAGTAGTGGATGTGTATGGATTTTTTTTAAGAAAAAGGTATTGTTTATTGTCACTTTAAAATGCTTATTGTGAAAAAATCTGCCCAAGGCAGGAGGGTAACACAGACATCCTGATGGGCATGATGGGCAGACACTAGGGCGTCAAGATATTGTTCCAAGGATTGATTCATCCACTGATTTTGTCTCTTTTTTTTGGATGATAGGTTTAGGAAAACGAAGAAACCGTGTTGAGGGGGGACATACTAGGTTATCCGGTCACTTGTCCCACTCCTCATTGACAGGAATGACTGCAACGTCACTCCTGTAAGAAGGAGCAAGGGTAGATAGTTGCTGGAGAGAGAAGTCTGCTCTCTCCTCCCACCAGTCTGTTTTGGGTCGAACAGAGCTGGCACTGAGACCAAGAACACACCTTAGTCCTTGAGCTGCACCGCTGGGGAATGAGGGCAGACTGTCCTTCTTCCTTTCTCACCTTGTCATGTGTCATGTGACTTACCAAATAACTGGAGAGGGGAAGAAGGAGAAGCTGCCTTATTTCACAAGGATATTACCAAATGACTGGAGAGGGGAAGAAGGAGAAGCTGCCTTATTTCACAAGGATATCGCGTGCAGCTGTGTGATCTGTGAGTGCAAGGGTGTGCAAGTACAAACTTAGCCCCAGACCCTCCCACCTCCTCCTTACCCACTCATTGGGGGGTACACACTATACGTTTTTTTTTTCATTCAACCCAGCGGGCTGAACATATAAAAATATATAGATTGCAATGCTACTGCAGCGATCTCCCCCGCTGAGCTATTGTATTCTGACAGGTTGACTGCCTCCCAGCCAGAACACACTGATCAGCTTTATGACCCGTGTCTACCCAGCCTTAGGCAGGTCATAGACCGTGCAAATTTCTTTCCTGCAACCACGGGTTGCAAGAAAGAAATTCACATGCATCAACATAGACAGTGCTGATTATATACTTGAGTAATCGATCAACTTGGTACATTCAGCCTGCCCATACATGATTAGAATCTCAGCCAGTTCCTACTGAACCAGCCGAGATTCAAACCATCTATGGCTGGCCTTAGACTTCACCCTCTTTTAAGCTAGGTATACACAATGAGTTTTTTTTTTTTTTTTGCAACCAGGAGGTTGAACAAAAAAACTCACAGGTCCCAGCGTCTACGCAAGTGATGTGGATGCAGGGATCTCTTCTGCTGCACAATTGTATTCTGATGGCAGGGCCAGCCCCCCCCTCCCCATCAGATTACAGTGATCAGCGATGCAGTGCATCTTCCCTTCTCTCCTTTATCCCAATGACATAGATGTCAATCAATCCCCCTCAGAGTGACACCACCAACGCGTGGACAAGTTGTTTTTGAGTGACATCACCAATGCAGGGATATTTCTTCCTTCCAGTGACACCACCAACGCTGGGACATTTTTTCTTCCAGTGACACCACTGATGCAAGGAAGCTTTTTTTCTTCCAGTGACACCACCAACACAGGAACATTTTTTCCTTCCAGTGACACCACCAATGTAGGGACATATTTTCCTTTCAGTGACATTACTGAGGCTGAGCAGTTTGTTTTCTTCACCATTGTTAGCCCCATATTTGTGCACTGATTTTAAACCCTTCAGGATGCTGCTGTGTAGCACAACTATTGGTTCTATTTCAGAACCACCAACAGACATTACATGCATTTTGCTCTGCATGCCACTATTAGCCTCAATCCCTTCCGCCACCAATGGGGGGGAGGGGGGGGGGGCGACGACACAGTTTGCCATCTTCTACCTGGGCACTGGATGAACTTTTACCGGCACAGGAGGTCACAGTTGAGATATGAGTGGATAGAGTAATGAATACTAGTTAAGAAGGAGCTTTGAAGTCTTGAGAGTCAAAAGAGCATGACATTTCATCAGAGTTGGCAGTCCTGGGCTTGAAAGTCATTTTTAGTCAAACTCTGAGAAGAACAAGAACCAGTGGGCTTGTCTGGGGTTTAGGCGACAGTAATCTGATGAGGTGCTCTCTCAAGGGTTAGTTTGATATTGAGCACATCTCAACCCCAAAATAATTCTTCTCTGTTGGGGAGAATTTTTAGGGAAAATGGTGCAGGAGTACTTCCCCCTCATAGGGGACTGAAAAAGGATGGCATCCACTCCCACCAGTGACGCATAAACCTTAATGTAAAAGGGTTTAGTGATATCTGATCTTGTTAGCACAGGACCAAAATGGAAGGCTCACTTCAAGTCATGGAATGCTTCAATTGCATAGGGAGACCAGTGCTTGAGGTTAGGCATCTTTCTGGGAGAGAGAACAAAGTAGTTGTTGATGAAATACTGGCAGTAGTTAGTGACTCCTGGAAAACGCTGTGTTGCTTTGAGAACATTGGGCAGAGGCCAGTAGAAAATATCAGGAACTTTCTCAGAGTCCATGGAAAGATCATTTTTAGAGCATAAGGTGCTCAGAAAGACACCCTAACATAAGTCAGTTTTCACAGAGACACTTCAAATCTCAATGAACATGGCATCTGTGTGTGAGCAGGTTTGGGGAGAAAATTACTATATAATCCAGCTAGATGACAACATTCAGCTTGTTGAATGTTAGACTAACATGTGAAATAATTTGTGAACCCTGAACATAGCAGCAAACCCCAATAAGGTATACAGTAAGGGAACTGAATCTTCTAAAATGGAAATTGGTAGCTTGCCCATTGGGGGTCATGTATCAAAACAAAAAATTTTTTTGAAATTCTATTTAATGGGGAACAGCTCTTTTACAAAGGCTTAAGGGGCCAGACACACAAATCCTATACATTACACGTTTGAGGGATGCCTTAAACTTGCACATGTAATGGTCAACAGGGCCAATCCCAGGCAGGGTGCACCAGAGAGGTGGGGCGCTGAAGCACCAGAGTGCTCCCCTCCCTCCTCCTCCTCTCTGTGTCCAGAGGCAGCTCCCTCCGCAGGTCACCACCACCGCTGTATTTTTCGAGGCTCAAGCCGGTCCCCCCTCCCTCCTCCTGTCAGAGAAGGAGAGCGGCCGCCGGAGATCGGAACGGCTGGTCTCTGTGTGGAGAGAGACCAGCTGCACAGTGACATCGCTGGGGGGGGGCGGTCCTTGCCTGATGTGTTCTCCTCCTCTGTCTCTCACTCCCGCCCAAGCCTGTCTCCATCTGCTCTCCACCCAGGTGGCGCGGCTGCACACTGTCCTCTCCTCACTAGCTGCCGCCCGGGTGTTTTTATGTACACTAATGGAGGGGGGGTCTCTACTAATAGAGGGGGGTCTGTCCTGGAGGGGTCTGTACTAATGGAGGGGGATTTGTTCTGGGGGGTCTGTACTAATGGAGAGGGGGGGGCAGTTTGTCCTGGGGGGGTCTGTACTAGTGGAGGGGGGGCTTTGTTCTGGGGGGGTCTGTACTAATGGAGGGAGGGGGCTTTGTCCTGGGGGTCTGCACTAATGGAGGGTGGTTGTCCTAGGGGGTCTGTACTAATGGAGGGGGGGCTTTGTCCTGGGAAGGTCTGTACTAATGGAGAGGGGCTTTGTCCTGGGGGTCTGTACTAATGGAGGGGGGGTTGTCTTGGGGGGTCTGTACTAATGGAGGGGGGGCTTTGTCCCCGGGTCTGTACTAATGGTGGGGGGGTGGGCTTTGTCCTGGGGGGGTCTGTGCTAATGGAGGGGGGGTTGTCCTGGGGGGTCTGTACTAATGGAGGGGGGCTTTGTCCTGGGGGTCTGTACTAATGAAGAGGGGGGGTTGTCCTGGGGAGTCTGTACTAATGGAGGGGGAATTTGTCCTGGGGGGTCTGTACTAGTGGAGGGGGGCTTTGTCCTGGGGGCTCTGTACTAATGTAGGGGGGGCTTTGTCCTGGGGGGCTGTACTAATGGAGGGGGGTTTGTCCTGGGGGTCTGTAATAATGGAGGGGGGTTATCCCTGGGGGTCTGTACTAATGGAGGGGGGCTGTCCTGGGGGGTCTGTACTAATGGAGGGGGGCTTTCTCCTGGGGGGCTGTACTAATGGAGGGGGGATTGTCCTGGGGGGTCTGTACTAATGGAGGGGGGGTTGTCCTGGGGGGTCTGTACTAATGGATGGGGGTTTGTCCTGGTGGGGGCTGTACTAATGGGGGGGTTGTCCTGGGGGGGTCTGTACTAATGGAGGGGGGGTTTGTCCTGGGGGTCTGTACTAATGGAGGGGGGTGGTTTGTCCTGGTGGGTCTGTACTAGTGGAGGGGGGGCTTTGTCCTGGGGGGTCTGTACTAATGGAGGGGGGCTTTGTCCTGGGGGGTCTGTACTAATGGAGGGGGGGCTTTGTCCTGGGGGTCTGTACTAATGGAGGGGGTTGTCCTGGGGGGGTCTGTACTAATGGAGGGGGGTTTGTCCTGGGGGGTCTGTACTAATGGAGGGGGGTAGTTTGTCCTGGTGGGTCTGTACTAGTGGAGGGTGGCTTTGTCCTGGGTGTCTGTACTAATGGAGGGGGGCTTTGTCCTGGGGGGTCTGTATTAATGGAGGGGGGTTGTCCTAGGGGTCTGTACTAATGGAGGGGGGCTTTGTCCTGGGGGTCTGTACTAATGGAGGGGGGCTTTGTCCTGGGGGTCTGTACTAATGGAGGGGGTTGTCCTGGGGGGGTCTGTACTAATGGAGGGGGGGGCTTTGTCCTGGGGGGCTGTACTAATGGAGGGGGGTTTGTCCTGGGGGGTCTGTACTAATGGAGGGGGGGTTGTTCTGTGGGGTCTGTACAAATGGAGGGGGGCTGTCCTGGGGGTCTGTACTAATGGAGGGGGGGCTTTGTCCTGGGGGTCTGTACTAATAGAGGGGGGTGGTTTGTCCTGGTGGGTCTGTACTAGTGGAGGGGGGGGGGCTTTGTCCTGGGGGGTCTGTACTAATGGAGGGGGGCTTTGTCCTGGGGGGTCTGTACTAATGGAGGGGGGCTTTGTCCTGGGGGTCTGTACTAATGGAGGGGGTTGTCCTGGGGGGGTCTGTACTAATGGAGGGGGGTTTGTCCTGGGGGGTCTGTACTAATGGAGGGGGGGTGGTTTGTCCTGGGGGGGTCTGTACTAATGGAGGGGGGGCTTTGTCCTGGGGGTCTGTACTAATGGAGGGGGGGTTGTCCTGGGGGGTCTGTACTAATGGAGGGGGGGCTTTGTCCTGGGGGTCTGTACTAATGGTGGGGGGGTGGGCTTTGTCCTGGGGGGTCTGTGCTAATGGAGGGGGGGTTGTCCTGGGGGGTCTGTACTAATGGAGGGGGGCTTTGTCCTGGGGGTCTGTACTAATGAAGAGGGGGTTGTCCTGGGGAGTCTGTACTAATGGAGGGGGGTTATCCTGGGGGGTCTGTACTAATGGAGGGGGAGTTTGTCCTGGGGGGTCTGTACTAGTGGAGGGGGGGCTTTGTCCTGGGGGGGTCTGTACTAATGGAGGGAGGGGGCTTTGTCCTGGGGGCCTGTACTAATGGAGGGTGGTTGTCCTAGGGGGTCTGTACTAATGGAGGGGGGCTTTGTCCTGGGGGGGTCTGTACTAATGGAGAGGGGCTTTGTCCTGGGGGTCTGTACTAATGGAGGGGGGGTTGTCCTGGGGGGTCTGTACTAATGGAGGGGGGGCTTTGTCCTGGGGGTCTGTACTAATGGTGGGGGGTGGGCTTTGTCCTGGGGGGTCTGTGCTAATGGAGGGGGGTTGTCCTGGGGGGTCTGTACTAATGGAGGGGGGGCTTTGTCCTGGGGGTCTGTACCAATGAAGAGGGGGGGTTGTCCTGGGGAGTCTGTACTAATGGAGGGGGTTATCCTGGGGGGTCTGTACTAATGGAGGGGGAATTTGTCCTGGGGGGTCTGTACTAGTGGAGGGGGGCTTTGTCCTGGGGGCTCTGTACTAATGGAGGGGGGGCTTTGTCCTGGGGGGCTGTACTAATGGAGGGGGGTTTGTCCTGGGGGGTCTGTACTAATGGAGGGGGGTTATCCCTGGGGGTCTGTACTAATGGAGGGGGGCTGTCATGGGGGGTCTGTACTAATGGAGGGGGCTTTGTCCTGGGGGGCTGTACTAATGGAGGGGGGTTTGTCCTGGGGGGTCTGTACTAATGGAGGGGGGGTTGTCCTGGGGGGTCTGTACTAATGGAGGGGGGTTTGTCCTGGTGGGGGCTGTACTAATGGGGGGGTTGTCCTGGGGGGGTCTGTACTAATGGAGGGGGGGTTTGTCCTGGGGGTCTGTACTAATGGAGGGGGGTGGTTTGTCCTGGTGGGTCTGTACTAGTGGAGGGGGGGCTTTGTCCTGGGGGGTCTGTACTAATGGAGGGGGGCTTTGTCCTGGGGGGTCTGTACTAATGGAGGGGGGGGCTTTGTCCTGGGGGTCTGTACTAATGGAAGGGGTTGTCCTTGGGGGGGTCTGTACTAATGGAGATGGGGTTTGTACTAATGGAGGGGGGTGGTTTGTCCTGGTGGGTCTGTACTAGTGGAGGGTGGCTTTGTCCTGGGTGTTTGTACTAATAAAGGGGGGCTTTGTCCTAGGGGGTCTGTACTAATGGAGGGGGGTTGTCCTAGGGGTCTGTACTAATGGAGGGGGGCTTTATCCTGGGGGTCTGTACTAATGGAGGGGGGGCTTTGTCCTGGGGGTCTGTACTAATGGAGGGGGTTGTCCTGGGGGGTCTGTACTAATGGAGGGGGGGCTTTGTCCTGCGGGGCTGTACTAATGGAGGGGGGGTTTGTCCTGGGGGGTCTGTACTAATGGAGGGGGGGTTGTTCTGTGGGGTCTGTACTAATGGAGGGGGGCTGTCCTGGGGGTCTGTACTAATGGAGGGGGGGCTTTGTCCAGGGGGGCTGTACTAATGAAGGGGGGTGGTTTGTCCTGGTGGGTCTGTACTAGTGGAGGGGGGGGCTTTGTCCTGGGGGTCTGTACTAATGGAGGGGGGCTTTGTCCTGGGGGGTCTGTACTAATGGAGGGGGGCTTTGTCCTGGGGGTCTGTACTAATGGAGGGGGTTGTCCTGGGGGGGTCTGTACTAATGGAGGGGGGTTTGTCCTGGGGGGTCTGTACTAATGGAGGGGGGGTGGTTTGTCCTGGGGGGGTCTGTACTAATGGAGGGGGGCTTTGTCCTGGGGGGGTCTGTGGGTCTGTACTAATGGAGAGGGGCTTTGTCCTGGGGGTCTGTACTAATGGAGGGGGGTTGTCCTGGGGGGTCTGTACTAATGGAGGGGGGGGCTTTGTCCTGGGGGTCTGTACTAATGGTGGGGGGGTGGGCTTTGTCCTGGGGGGGTCTGTGCTAATGGAGGGGGGGTTGTCCTGGGGGGTCTGTACTAATGGAGGGGGGCTTTGTCCTGGGGGTCTGTACTAATGAAGGGGGGGGTTGTCCTGGGGAGTCTGTACTAATTGAGGGGGGTTATCCTGGGGGGTCTGTACTAATGGAGGGGGAGTTTGTCCTGGGGGGTCTGTACTAGTGGAGGGGGGCTTTGTCCTGGTGGCTCTGTACTAATGGAGGGGGGCTTTGTCCTGGGGGGCTGTACTAATGGAGGGGGGGTCTGTACTAATGGAGGGGGGGTTATCCCTGGGGGTCTTTACTAATGGAGGGGGGCTGTCCTGGGGGGTCTGTACTAATGAAGGGGGGCTTTGTCCTGGGGGGCTGTACTAATGGAGGGGGGTTTGTCCTGGGGGGTCTGTACTAATGGAGGGGGGGTTGTCCTGGGGGGTCTGTACTAATGGAGGGGGGGTTTGTCCTGGTGGGGGCTGTACTAATGGGGGGGTTGTCCTGGGGGGGTCTGTACTAATGGAGGGGGGTTTGTCCTGGGGGTCTGTACTAATGGAGGGGGGGTGGTTTGTCCTGGTGGGTCTGTACTAGTGGAGGGGGGGGGGCTTTGTCCTGGGGGGTCTGTACTAATGGAGGGAGGTGGTTTGTCCTGGGTGTCTGTACTAATGGAGGGGGGCTTTGTCCTGGGGGGTCTGTACTAATGGAGGGGGGGTTGTCCTAGGGGTCTGTACTAATGGAGGGGGGCTTTGTCCTGGGGGTCTGTACTAATGGAGGGGGGGCTTTGTCCTGGGGGTCTGTACTAATGGAGGGGGTTGTCCTGGGGGTCTGTACTAATGGAGGGGGGTGGTTTGTCCTGGTGGGTCTGTACTAGTGGAGGGGGGGCTTTGTCCTGGGGGGTCTGTACTAATGGAGGGGGGCTTTGTCCTGGGGGGTCTGTACTAATGGAGGGGGGGCTTTGTCCTGGGGGTCTGTACTAATGGAGGGGGTTGTCCTGGGGGGGTCTGTACTAATGGAGGGGGGTTTGTCCTGGGGGGTCTGTACTAATGGAGGGGGGTAGTTTGTCCTGGTGGGTCTGTACTAGTGGAGGGTGGCTTTGTCCTGGGTGTCTGTACTAATGGAGGGGGGCTTTGTCCTGGGGGGTCTGTATTAATGGAGGGGGGTTGTCCTAGGGGTCTGTACTAATGGAGGGGGGCTTTGTCCTGGGGGTCTGTACTAATGGAGGGGGGCTTTGTCCTGGGGGTCTGTACTAATGGAGGGGGTTGTCCTGGGGGGGTCTGTACTAATGGAGGGGGGGGGGCTTTGTCCTGGGGGGCTGTACTAATGGAGGGGGGTTTGTCCTGGGGGGTCTGTACTAATGGAGGGGGGGTTGTTCTGTGGGGTCTGTACAAATGGAGGGGGGCTGTCCTGGGGGTCTGTACTAATGGAGGGGGCGCTTTGTCCTGGGGGTCTGTACTAATGGAGGGGGGTGGTTTGTCCTGGTGGGTCAGTACTAGTGGAGGGGGGGGCTTTGTCCTGGGGGGTCTGTACTAATGTAGGGGGGCTTTGTCCTGGGGGGTCTGTACTAATGGAGGGGGGCTTTGTCCTGGGGGTCTGTACTAATGGAGGGGGTTGTCCTGGGGGGGTCTGTACTAATGGAGGGGGGTTTGTCCTGGGGGGTCTGTACTAATGGAGGGGGGGTGGTTTGTCCTGGGGGGGTCTGTACTAATGGAGGGGGGGCTTTGTCCTGGGGGTCTGTACTAATGGAGGGGGGGTTGTCCTGGGGGGTCTGTACTAATGGAGGGGGGCTTTGTCCTGGGGGTCTGTACTAATGGTGGGGGGGTGGGCTTTGTCCTGGGGGGTCTGTGCTAATGGAGGGGGGGTTGTCCTGGGGGGTCTGTACTAATGGAGGGGGGCTTTGTCCTGGGGGTCTGTACTAATGAAGAGGGGGTTGTCCTGGGGAGTCTGTACTAATGGAGGGGGGTTATCCTGGGGGGTCTGTACTAATGGAGGGGGAGTTTGTCCTGGGGGGTCTGTACTAGTGGAGGGGGGGCTTTGTCCCGGGGGGGTCTGTACTAATGGAGGGAGGGGGCTTTGTCCTGGGGGCCTGTACTAATGGAGGGTGGTTGTCCTAGGGGGTCTGTACTAATGGAGGGGGGCTTTGTCCTGGGGGGGTCTGTACTAATGGAGAGGGGCTTTGTCCTGGGGGTCTGTACTAATGGAGGGGGGGTTGTCCTGGGGGGTCTGTACTAATGGAGGGGGGGCTTTGTCCTGGGGGTCTGTACTAATGGTGGGGGGGTGGGCTTTGTCCTGGGGGGTCTGTGCTAATGGAGGGGGGGTTGTCCTGGGGGGTCTGTACTAATGGAGGGGGGCTTTGTCCTGGGGGTCTGTACTAATGAAGAGGGGGTTGTTCTGGGGAGTCTGTACTAATGGAGGGGGGTTATCCTGGGGGGTCTGTACTAATGGAGGGGGAGTTTGTCCTGGGGGGTCTGTACTAGTGGAGGGGGGCTTTGTCCCGGGGGGGTCTGTACTAATGGAGGGAGGGGGCTTTGTCCTGGGGGCCTGTACTAATGGAGGGTGGTTGTCCTAGGGGGTCTGTACTAATGGAGGGGAGCTTTGTCCTGGGGGGGTCTGTACTAATGGAGAGGGGCTTTGTCCTGGGGGTCTGTACTAATGGAGGGGGGGTTGTCCTGGGGGGTCTGTACTAATGGAGGGGGGGCTTTGTCCTGGGGGTCTGTACTAATGGTGGGGGGTGGGCTTTGTCCTGGGGGGTCTGTGCTAATGGAGGGGGGTTGTCCTGGGGGGTCTGTACTAATGGAGGGGGGGCTTTGTCCTGGGGGTCTGTACCAATGAAGAGGGGGGGTTGTCCTGGGGAGTCTGTACTAATGGAAGGGGTTATCCTGGGGGGTCTGTACTAATGGAGGGGGAATTTGTCCTGGGGGGTCTGTACTAGTGGAGGGGGGCTTTGTCCTGGGGGCTCTGTACTAATGGAGGGGGGGCTTTGTCCTGGGGGGCTGTACTAATGGAGGGGGGTTTGTCCTGGGGGGTCTGTACTAATGGAGGGGGGTTATCCCTGGGGGTCTGTACTAATGGAGGGGGGCTGTCCTGGGGGGTCTGTACTAATGGAGGGGGCTTTGTCCTGGGGGGCTGTACTAATGGAGGGGGGTTTGTCCTGGGGGGTCTGTACTAATGGAGGGGGGGTTGTCCTGGGGGGTCTGTACTAATGGAGGGGGGTTTGTCCTGGTGGGGGCTGTACTAATGGGGGGGTTGTCCTGGGGGGGTCTGTACTAATGGAGGGGGGGTTTGTCCTGGGGGTCTGTACTAATGGAGGGGGGTGGTTTGTCCTGGTGGGTCTGTACTAGTGGAGGGGGGGCTTTGTCCTGGGGGCTCTGTACTAATGGAGGGGGGCTTTGTCCTGGGGGGTCTGTACTAATGGAGGGGGGGGCTTTGTCCTGGGGGTCTGTACTAATGGAAGGGGTTGTCCTTGGGGGGGTCTGTACTAATGGAGATGGGGTTTGTACTAATGGAGGGGGGTGGTTTGTCCTGGTGGGTCTGTACTAGTGGAGGGTGGCTTTGTCCTGGGTGTTTGTACTAATAAAGGGGGGCTTTGTCCTAGGGGGTCTGTACTAATGGAGGGGGGTTGTCCTAGGGGTCTGTACTAATGGAGGGGGGCTTTATCCTGGGGGTCTGTACTAATGGAGGGGGGGCTTTGTCCTGGGGGTCTGTACTAATGGAGGGGGTTGTCCTGGGGGGTCTGTACTAATGGAGGGGGGGCTTTGTCCTGCGGGGCTGTACTAATGGAGGGGGGGTTTGTCCTGGGGGGTCTGTACTAATGGAGGGGGGGTTGTTCTGTGGGGTCTGTACTAATGGAGGGGGGCTGTCCTGGGGGTCTGTACTAATGGAGGGGGGGCTTTGTCCAGGGGGGCTGTACTAATGAAGGGGGGTGGTTTGTCCTGGTGGGTCTGTACTAGTGGAGGGGGGGGCTTTGTCCTGGGGTCTGTACTAATGGAGGGGGGCTTTGTCCTGGGGGGTCTGTACTAATGGAGGGGGGCTTTGTCCTGGGGGTCTGTACTAATGGAGGGGGTTGTCCTGGGGGGGTCTGTACTAATGGAGGGGGGTTTGTCCTGGGGGGTCTGTACTAATGGAGGGGGGGTGGTTTGTCCTGGGGGGGTCTGTACTAATGGAGGGGGGCTTTGTCCTGGGGGGGTCTGTGGGTCTGTACTAATGGAGAGGGGCTTTGTCCTGGGGGTCTGTACTAATGGAGGGGGGTTGTCCTGGGGGGTCTGTACTAATGGAGGGGGGGGCTTTGTCCTGGGGGTCTGTACTAATGGTGGGGGGGTGGGCTTTGTCCTGGGGGGGTCTGTGCTAATGGAGGGGGGGTTGTCCTGGGGGGTCTGTACTAATGGAGGGGGGCTTTGTCCTGGGGGTCTGTACTAATGAAGGGGGGGGTTGTCCTGGGGAGTCTGTACTAATTGAGGGGGGTTATCCTGGGGGGTCTGTACTAATGGAGGGGGAGTTTGTCCTGGGGGGTCTGTACTAGTGGAGGGGGGCTTTGTCCTGGTGGCTCTGTACTAATGGAGGGGGGCTTTGTCCTGGGGGGCTGTACTAATGGAGGGGGGGTCTGTACTAATGGAGGGGGGGTTATCCCTGGGGGTCTTTACTAATGGAGGGGGGCTGTCCTGGGGGGTCTGTACTAATGGAGGGGGGCTTTGTCCTGGGGGGCTGTACTAATGGAGGGGGGTTTGTCCTGGGGGGTCTGTACTAATGGAGGGGGGGTTGTCCTGGGGGGTCTGTACTAATGGAGGGGGGGTTTGTCCTGGTGGGGGCTGTACTAATGGGGGGGTTGTCCTGGGGGGGTCTGTACTAATGGAGGGGGGTTTGTCCTGGGGGTCTGTACTAATGGAGGGGGGGTGGTTTGTCCTGGTGGGTCTGTACTAATGGAGGGGGGCTTTGTCCTGGGGGGTCTGTACTAATGGAGGGGGGGCTTTGTCCTGGGGGTCTGTACTAATGGAGGGGGTTGTCCTGGGGGGGTCTGTACTAATGGAGGGGGGTTTGTCCTGGGGGGTCTGTACTAATGGAGGGGGGTAGTTTGTCCTGGTGGGTCTGTACTAGTGGAGGGTGGCTTTGTCCTGGGTGTCTGTAATAATGGAGGGGGGCCTTGTCCTGGGGGGTCTGTACTAATGGAGGGGGGGGCTTTGTCCTGGGGGGCTGTACTAATGGAGGGGGGTTTGTCCTGGGGGGTCTGTACTAATGGAGGGGGGGTTGTTCTGTGGGGTCTGTACAAATGGAGGGGGGCTGTCCTGGGGGTCTGTACTAATGGAGGGGGCGCTTTGTCCTGGGGGTCTGTACTAATGGAGGGGGGTGGTTTGTCCTGGTGGGTCTGTACTAGTGGAGGGGGGGGCTTTGTCCTGGGGGGTCTGTACTAATGGAGGGGGGCTTTGTCCTGGGGGGTCTGTACTAATGGAGGGGGGCTTTGTCCTGGGGGTCTGTACTAATGGAGGGGGTTGTCCTGGGGGGGTCTGTACTAATGGAGGGGGGTTTGTCCTGGGGGGTCTGTACTAATGGAGGGGGGGTGGTTTGTCCTGGGGGGGTCTGTACTAATGGAGGGGGGGCTTTGTCCTGGGGGTCTGTACTAATGGAGGGGGGGTTGTCCTGGGGGGTCTGTACTAATGGAGGGGGGGCTTTGTCCTGGGGGTCTGTACTAATGGTGGGGGGGTGGGCTTTGTCCTGGGGGGTCTGTGCTAATGGAGGGGGGGTTGTCCTGGGGGGTCTGTACTAATGGAGGGGGGCTTTGTCCTGGGGGTCTGTACTAATGAAGAGGGGGTTGTCCTGGGGAGTCTGTACTAATGGAGGGGGGTTATCCTGGGGGGTCTGTACTAATGGAGGGGGAGTTTGTCCTGGGGGGTCTGTACTAGTGGAGGGGGGGCTTTGTCCCGGGGGGGTCTGTACTAATGGAGGGAGGGGGCTTTGTCCTGGGGGCCTGTACTAATGGAGGGTGGTTGTCCTAGGGGGTCTGTACTAATGGAGGGGGGCTTTGTCCTGGGGGGGTCTGTACTAATGGAGAGGGGCTTTGTCCTGGGGGTCTGTACTAATGGAGGGGGGGTTGTCCTGGGGGGTCTGTACTAATGGAGGGGGGGCTTTGTCCTGGGGGTCTGTACTAATGGTGGGGGGGTGGGCTTTGTCCTGGGGGGTCTGTGCTAATGGAGGGGGGTTGTCCTGGGGGGTCTGTACTAATGGAGGGGGGGCTTTGTCCTGGGGGTCTGTACCAATGAAGAGGGGGGGTTGTCCTGGGGAGTCTGTACTAATGGAGGGGGTTATCCTGGGGGGTCTGTACTAATGGAGGGGGAATTTGTCCTGGGGGGTCTGTACTAGTGGAGGGGGGCTTTGTCCTGGGGGCTCTGTACTAATGGAGGGGGGGCTTTGTCCTGGGGGGCTGTACTAATGGAGGGGGGTTTGTCCTGGGGGGTCTGTACTAATGGAGGGGGGTTATCCCTGGGGGTCTGTACTAATGGAGGGGGGCTGTCCTGGGGGGTCTGTACTAATGGAGGGGGCTTTGTCCTGGGGGGCTGTACTAATGGAGGGGGGTTTGTCCTGGGGGGTCTGTACTAATGGAGGGGGGGTTGTCCTGGGGGGTCTGTACTAATGGAGGGGGGTTTGTCCTGGTGGGGGCTGTACTAATGGGGGGGTTGTCCTGGGGGGGTCTGTACTAATGGAGGGGGGGTTTGTCCTGGGGGTCTGTACTAATGGAGGGGGGTGGTTTGTCCTGGTGGGTCTGTACTAGTGGAGGGGGGGGCTTTGTCCTGGGGGGTCTGTACTAATGGAGGGGGGCTTTGTCCTGGGGGGTCTGTACTAATGGAGGGGGGGGGGCTTTGTCCTGGGGGTCTGTACTAATGGAAGGGGTTGTCCTTGGGGGGGTCTGTACTAATGGAGATGGGGTTTGTACTAATGGAGGGGGGTGGTTTGTCCTGGTGGGTCTGTACTAGTGGAGGGTGGCTTTGTCCTGGGTGTTTGTACTAATAAAGGGGGGCTTTGTCCTAGGGGGTCTGTACTAATGGAGGGGGGTTGTCCTAGGGGTCTGTACTAATGGAGGGGGGCTTTGTCCTGGGGGTCTGTACTAATGGAGGGGGGGCTTTGTCCTGGGGGTCTGTACTAATGGAGGGGGTTGTCCTGGGGGGTCTGTACTAATGGAGGGGGGGCTTTGTCCTGGGGGGCTGTACTAATGGAGGGGGGGTTTGTCCTGGGGGGTCTGTACTAATGGAGGGGGGGTTGTTCTGTGGGGTCTGTACTAATGGAGGGGGGGCTGTCCTGGGGGTCTGTACTAATGGAGGGGGGGCTTTGTCCAGGGGGGCTGTACTAATGAAGGGGGGGTGGTTTGTCCTGGTGGGTCTGTACTAGTGGAGGGGGGGGCTTTGTCCTGGGGGTCTGTACTAATGGAGGGGGGCTTTGTCCTGGGGGGTCTGTACTAATGGAGGGGGGCTTTGTCCTGGGGGTCTGTACTAATGGAGGGGGGTTTGTCCTGGGGGGTCTGTACTAATGGAGGGGGGGTGGTTTGTCCTGGGGGGGTCTGTACTAATGGAGGGGGGCTTTGTCCTGGGGGGGTCTGTGGGTCTGTACTAATGGAGAGGGGCTTTGTCCTGGGGGTCTGTACTAATGGAGGGGGGTTTTCCTGGGGGGTCTGTACTAATGGAGGGGGGGGCTTTGTCCTGGGGGTCTGTACTAATGGTGGGGGGGGTGGGCTTTGTCCTGGGGGGGTCTGTGCTAATGGAGGGGGGGTTGTCCTGGGGGGTCTGTACTAATGGAGGGGGGCTTTGTCCTGGGGGTATGTACTAATGAAGGGGGGGGTTGTCCTGGGGAGTCTGTACTAATGGAGGGGGGTTATCCTGGGGGGTCTGTACTAATGGAGGGGGAGTTTGTCCTGGGGGGTCTGTACTAGTGGAGGGGGGCTTTGTCCTGGGGGCTCTGTACTAATGGAGGGGGGCTTTGTCCTGGGGGGCTGTACTAATGGAGGGGGGTTTGTCCTGGGGGGGTCTGTACTAATGGAGGGGGGGTTATCCCTGGGGGTCTGTACTAATGGAGGGGGGCTGTCCTGGGGGGTCTGTACTAATGGAGGGGGGCTTTGTCCTGGGGGGCTGTACTAATGGAGGGGGGTTTGTCCTGGGGGGTCTGTACTAATGGAGGGGGGGTTGTCCTGGGGGGTCTGTACTAATGGAGGGGGGGTTTGTCCTGGTGGGGGCTGTACTAATGGGGGGGTTGTCCTGGGGGGGTCTGTACTAATGGAGGGGGGTTTGTCCTGGGGGTCTGTACTAATGGAGGGGGGGTGGTTTGTCCTGGTGGGTCTGTACTAGTGGAGGGGGGGGCTTTGTCCTGGGGGGTCTGTACTAATGGAGGGGGGTGGTTTGTCCTGGGTGTCTGTACTAATGGAGGGGGGCTTTGTCCTGGGGGGTCTGTACTAATGGAGGGGGGGTTGACCTAGGGGTCTGTACTAATGGAGGGGGGCTTTGTCCTGGGGGTCTGTACTAATGGAGGGGGGGCTTTGTCCTGGGGGTCTGTACTAATGGAGGGGGTTGTCCTGGGGGGGTCTGTACTAATGGAGGGGGGGCTTTGTCCTGGGGGGCTGTACTAATGGAGGGGGGTTTGTCCTGGGGGGTCTGTACTAATGGAGGGGGGGTTGTTCTGTGGGGTCTGTACTAATGGAGGGGGGGCTGTCCTGGGGGTCTGTACTAATGGAGGGGGGGCTTTGTCCTGGGGGGCTGTACTAATGGAGGGGGGTTGGTTTGTCCTGGTGGGTCTGTACTAGTGGAGAGGGAGGCTTTGTCCTGGGGGGTCTGTACTAATGGAGGGGGGCTTTGTCCTGGGGGGTCTGTACTAATGGAGGGGGGCTTTGTCCTGGGGGTCTGTACTAATGGAGGGGGTTGTCCTGGGGGGGTCTGTACTAATAGAGGGGGGTTTGTCCTGGGAGGTCTATACTAATGGAGGGGGGTGGTTTGTCCTGGTGGGTCTGTACTAGTGGAGGGTGGCTTTGTCCTGGGGGGTCTGTACTAGTGGAGGGGGGGTTGTCCTAGGGGTCTGTACTAATGGAGGGGGGCTTTGTCCTGGGGGTCTGTACTAATGGAGGGGGGGCTTTGTCCTGGGGGTCTGTACTAATGGAGGGGGGTTTGTCCTGGGGGGTCTATACTAATGGAGGGGGGGGTGGTTTGTTCTGGTGGGTCTGTACTAGTGGAGGGGGCTTTGTCCTGGGGGGTCTGTACTAATGGAGGGGGGCTTTGTCCTGGGGGGTCTGTACTAATGGAGGGGGGTTGTCCTGGGGGTCTGTACTAATGGAGGGGGGCTTTGTCCTGGGGGTCTGTACTAATGGAGGGGGGTGGTTTGTCCTGGTGGGTCTGTACTAGTGGAGGGTGGCTTTGTCCTGGGGGGTCTGTACTAGTGGAGGGGGGGTTGTCCTAGGGGTCTGTACTAATGGAGGGGGGCTTTGTCCTGGGGGTCTGTACTAATGGAGGGGGGGCTTTGTCCTGGGGGTCTGTACTAATGGAGGGGGGTTTGTCCTGGGCGGTCTATACTAATGGAGGGGGGGGGTGGTTTGTTCTGGTGGGTCTGTACTAGTGGAGGGGGCTTTGTCCTGGGGGGTCTGTACTAATGGAAGGGGGGCTTTGTCCTGGGGGTCTGTATTAATGGAGGGGGGTTTGTCCTGGGCGGTCTATACTAATGGAGGGGGGGGTGGTTTGTTCTGGTGGGTCTGTACTAGTGGAGGGGGCTTTGTCCTGGGGGGTCTGTACTAATGGAGGGGGGGTTGTCCTGGGGGGTCTGTACTAATGGAGGGGGGCTGTCCTGGGGGGTCTGTACTAATGGAGGGGGGCTTTGTCCAGGGGGCTGTACTAATGGAGGGGGGTTTGTCCTGGGGGGTCTGTACTAATGGAGGGGGGTTGTCCTGGGGGGGTCTGTACTAATGGAGGGGGGGTTAGTCCTGGTGGGGGCTGTACTAATGGAGGGGGGGTTGTCCTGGGAGGGTCTGTACTAATGGAGGGAGGGTTTGTCCTGGGGGGTCTGTACTAATGGAGGGGGGGTGGTTTGTCCTTTTTGGGTCTGTACTAGTGGAGGGGGACTTTGTCCTGGGGGGTCTGTACTAATGGAGGGGGGCTTTGTCCTGGGGGGTCTGTACTAATAGAGGGGGTTGTCCTGGGGGTCTGTACTAATGGAGGGGGGCTTTGTCCTGGGGGTCTGTAATAATGGAGGGGGGCTTTGTCCTAGGGGGTCTGTACTAATGGAGGGGGGGTTGTCCTGGGGGTCTGTACTAATGGAGGGGGGCTTTGTCCTGGGGGGGTCTGTACTAATGGAGGGGGGGTTGTCCTGGGGGGTCTGTACTAATGGAGAGGGGGGATTGTCCTGGGGGTCTGGAGGGGGTTTGTCCTGGGGGTCAGTACTGATGGAGGGCGGTTTGTCCTGGGGGGGTCTGTACTAGTGGAGGGGGGGCTTTGTCCTGGGGGGCTGTACTGATGGAGGGGGGCTTTGTCCTGGGGGGCTGTACTAATGGAGGGGGGGTTGTCCTGGGGGGGTCTGTACTAATAGAGGGGGGTTAACCGGGGGGTCTGTACTAATGGAGGGGGGTTGTCCTGGGGGTCTGTACTAGTGGAGGGGTGCTTTGTCCTGGGGGGTCTGTACTAATGGAGGGGGCTTTGTCCTGGGGGGTCTGTACTAATGGAGCGGGGTTGTCCTGGGGGGTCTGTACTAATGGAGGGGGGGTCTTTGTCCTGGGGGGCTGTACTAATGGAGGGGGGTTTGTCCTGGGGGGGTCTGTACTAATGGAGGGGGGTTGTCCTGGGGGGTCTGTACTAATGGAGGGGGGGCTGGGTCTGTACTAATGGAGGGGTGCTTTGTCCTGGGGGGCTGTACTAATGGAGGGGGGTTTGTCCTGGGGGGTCTGTACTAATGGAGGGGGGGTTGTCCTGGGGGGTCTGTACTAATGGAGGGGGGGCTTTGTCCTGGGGGGCTGTACTAATGGAGGGGGGTTTGCCCTGGGGGGTCTGTACTAATGGAGGAAGGTTGTCCTGGGGGCGTCTGTACTAGTGGAGGGGGGCTTTGTCCTGGGGGTCTGTACTAATGGAGGGGGGCTTTGTCCTGGGGGTCTGTACTAATGGAGAGGGGTTGTCCTGGGGGCCTGTACTAATGGAGGGGGGCTTTGTCCTGGGGGTCTGTACTAATGGAGGTAGGGCTTTGTCCTGGGGGTCTGTACTAATGAAGGGGGGTTGTCCTGGGGGTCTCTACTAATGGAGAGGGGGGATTGTCCTGGCGGTCTGGAGGGGGTTTGTCCTGGGGGATCTGTACTAGTGGAGTGGGCCTTGTCCTGGGGGGTCTGTACTAATGGAGGGGGGCTTTGTCCTGGGGAGTCTGTACTAATGGAGGGGGGGTTGTCTTGGGGGTCTGTACTAATGGAGGGGGGCTTTGTCCTGGGGGGTCTGAACTAATGGAGGGGGGTTTGTCCTGGGGGGTCTGTACTAATGGAAGGGGGGTTTGTCCTGGTGGGGGCTGTACTAATGGAGTAGGGTTTGTCCTGGGGGGTCTGTACTAATGGAGGGGGGGTTGTCCTGGGGGGTCTGTACTAATGGAGGGGGGGTGGTTTGTCCTGGTGGGTCTGTACTAGTGGAGGGGGGCTTTGTCCTGGGGGGTCTGTACTAATGGAGGGGGCTTTGTTCTGGGGGGTCTGTACTAATGGAGGGGGGGTTGTCCTGGGGGTCTGTACTAATGTAGGGGGGCTTTGTCCTGGGGGGTCTGTACTAATGGAGGGGGGCTTTGTCCTGGGGGGGCTGTACTAATGGAGGGGGGGCTTTGTCCTGGGGGGTCTGTACTAATGGAGGGGGGGCTTTGTCCTAGGGGGGTCTTTGCTAATGGAGGGGGGGTTTGTCCTGGAAGGTCTGTACTAATAGAGAGAGTGGGGCTTGTCCTGGGGGGTCTGTACTAATGGACGGGGTTTGTCCTGGGGGGTCTGTACTAATGGAGGGGGGTTTGTCCTGGGGGGGCTGTACTAATGGATGGGGGTTTTTCCTGGGGGGGTTTGTCCTGGGGGATCTGTACTAATGAAGGGGGGGTTTGTCCTGGGGGGTCTGTACTAATGGAGGGGGGTTTCTCCAGGGGGGTCTGTACTAATGGTGGGGGGATGTCCTGGGGGGGTCTGTATTAATGTAGGGGGGTTTGTCCTGGTGGGATCTGTACTAATGGAGGGGGGTTTGTCCTGGTGGGGGTCTGTACTAATGGAGGGGGGGTGGTTTGTCCTGGGGGGGTCTACACCCAGGAAAGTACACCCAGGACTCCAGAGGGAGAGGGCAGTGCTGAGAGAACACCATCAGAGAGAGAACCCCGCTGCCCTGCGCCACCAGAGGGAAAGCCACACAGCCTAGCGCCATCCCTGGTGGAGAAAGGAATGGAGTCATTGCAGGAATACAGATCTGGGTGCTACCCAGCGGAGTCGCGACGGGGAATTCAGAGTGAGCTGACTCCTGATCAGAGGATCCATTGCTGTATCGCTGGGTCAGATGAGAGGGCAGATCGGCCATTATCTACTAACGTCCATAGGAACTGCAGTCTCTGACCATCTCCTGTATTATATCTACAGTCTCTGACTGTCTCTTGCATCATGTTTGCAGTCTATGACCGTCTCTTGTATCATGTCTGCAGTCTTTGACCGTATTATGTCTAGGGGCTCTTTCTAACAGACAGCCCTCTGTGTGTGCATCAGAGAGACTCCCCTGAAGGTCTCATTAGTGTACTCTCCTCCTGTATTTTCTTTATTGTTAAGAGATCATGGGAGGATCCCAAGGTAATGAAGACTTCTAAGGGGAGCATCTCTGTGTTTGAGTCATTGCCATAGAAACATTTGTAAAGGGGAGGAGTTGGTAAGATGACCACGCCCATGTGGGGGCACCAGAAATATTTCTGCACCCAAGTGTCTGTGACCCTAGGATCGGCCCTGATGGTCAACATGTACAATATACTATCACAAAAGTGACTAAATGAGATCCCCCACCCCCTTTTTTTCTGTTTGTAAACAGAAGTGGCCAGGGATTTCCCTCAACAGCTATACCAGCTATACCAGACTCTTATCTTGAAGGTCTGATATGAATTGTAAGGGGGAAGGCCACAACAAAAACAGTGTGGGGTTCCCCTTACAAGTCCATACCAGACCCCGATCCTTGACGAGGGTCTGCTATAAATTTTAAGGGGTACCTCATGCCAAAAAAGAAAAAAAAAACGCATGGGGTTTCGCCCCCAAAATTCATACCAGACCATACCAGGGTACATGAATATATTGATGGGCATGCAGGGGTCTTCGGGGAGGACCTATCAAGAAGTGATAAAATAAAAGGGTCACCAGATATCCACCCCAACTACATGAATGAATATGAGGTACATGGCACCCATGATTACTTAGTCATAAAAAAGTAAACTTTTAAATAAACACAATATTGGGTGCCATGGTAAATCCATTGTTAATCTTTTTTTAATAAAAGGACCTTGTCACAGTGTTGTGTGTTTATTTACTTTGTATCTTTATTTTGTGAATGCGTGACCAGGGGTACCATGTACCCTTTACACTTTTATCTGGGGGAACATCGAGGGACCCTTTTTTTAAAGGGTGCTTACATATTTGCTGAACTGCAAAAGTTTAGGTATGTAAGGTTCAGGTGGAACTTACCGTGGCTGTAACCTGAACCTCATTCCGAGATGACCTAGAACAGGGGTCTTCAAACTATGGCCCAAGGGCCATATCTGGCCTGCTGCAAGATTTTATCTGGCTTTCAACAACAAGTGGGAGGCTCTGATGTGATTAGGGGCTTCTCATGTGAAAGAGGGCATCTGATGTGAAGGGGATGCTCTTTTGTGAAGGAGGGCTTCTAATTTAAAAGGGCTATTTGATGTGAAAGGGGTACTCTTATGTGATGGAAGGGGGCTCTGATGTGATGGGGAGCGTCTGATGTAAAAGGGGACTATAATGCGATGGGAGGCTTTCGATGTGAAAGGGGGGACAGATATTTTGTAAATATTTGTAAAATATAGAGTGTGGTCCTCATACTGAAGACTGAAGATCCCTGATCTAGACGATTTTGTTAATGAAGTGCTGGAAGACTGCAGGGGAATTACAGAGTCTGAAATGGATTACAAGATATTGTAGTGACCTGGTACCCTGGTATTAAATGCAGTCTTCCGTATGTCTACTTCTTTGCCTCAGTAGTATGTGCCTCATGGATCTGATTTAGTGAAGACTTTTGCTTCACAGAAGTGACTGACGAGCTGAGAAATCGCTACATATTAACATTATGCTTTTATATACATTTATCAAGCCTTGCAAAAGACACACGAGTACTTCAATGTTTCAACTTAATTACTAGACTGTAGTGACACCTAGTGGAAACTACAGAAGATGGCTTTGTAGAGGGAAGATTCATACAATAGGAAGCCATTTAACAACACACAAACAATGGTTTGTTGTTTTCAGACCATTCAAAAATATATCTGGCTGGTTTCTTTGTGTTGCACTATTCTCTTTATCAGGAACTATCCATAGATAGATGGATTATATTGTTTTTATTGAGGCTAGTAAAAATTGAACTTTTGTGTGCGGTACTGAAGGGTGCAGAGTACTATTGATTGATATCTATAGTGGTGGCTTAAGATTGGAGCTGTGGAAGCTGTACTAGAATTTTCTGTGAATTTTATTTTATGCTGGTCATGGACTTTTTTGTGGTATGTGTGTGGGGCCACTCACCCTGCATGTGCTCATCAATGCCCGGGACCAGGCGAGGACTGCAGTCATGTGAGAATCAAACATTATGGCAGTTCTTCGACTTAGAGATGAGCTGTGTCAATGTATCGTCTGAAAAGTAATGTCCCTGTCAGGGCTGGGCTCAGCCCTTCCTTTTTTGAGCTGGCTGCTCAGCTGTCGGCTAATTGCCAGCTCCTATCTCTCCACAGTTACTCAGTTTGAGATGCTGCCCCAGGCGTTTCCCACGGACAGAGGCAAAGTAGGTTTCGTGATATCTTTGCTTTCTGAGAGAGCCTTGGCCTGGGCAAACCCTGTATGGGAGATGCAAAAACCTGTTGTCTTGAGCTACTCTGAGTTTGTGGCTTCGTTTAAAAAGGGTATTTGACGTTCCCGCACGCCCCGCTTCTGCTGCTAAGTGCCTCATGTTCATCGAACAGAGTACGAGAACTGTTGCCGACTACGCCATTGAATTCCGTACTCTGGCAGCAGAGGTTGTGTGGAACAATGAGGCCCTCGTGGCTGCTTTTTCTAATGGTCTCTGCGATACCATCAAGAATGAGATAGCAGCCCGAGATATACCCACTGGGCTGGAGAAGTTGATCACGCTTGCCATCCTCATTGACTCCAGACTCAGAGAAAGACTCTCTTTTAAGGAATGCTTGCGGAAGCCTCCTGTACATTTGTCTCCGAGCTTTGCAGTCCCACCCATGCCTCCCTCACCTCCCATGCCTCCTGGTACCGAGTCGGTCAGTGAATGTGAACCCATGCACTTGGGCTTCACGCGTCTCTCTGCGGATGAGAGAATCTTTAGGAGGAGGGAGAGATTGTGCCTTTATTGTGGCCAGGCAGGTCACTTTTTGAAGTCTTGTCCTACCCATCCAGGGAACACCCGAACCTTGAGGCATTGTTTCGTCCCCAGTTATCCAGAAGGAAAAGCCCCTGGTTCCGGTTACCCTTTCTTGGGCTGAGTCATCCCTCGAGATACAGGCTCTAATCGACTCTGGGGCTGCAGGCCTGTTCATTGATGCTGCCTTTGTATCGAAGTACTCGATTCCACTGCAGCTGCGTGACACTCCACTTGCCATTGAGGCTCTTGACGGGAGACCTCTACAGCCTGCCCATGTGACTCATGAGACGGTTCCATTGTCCATGGCCATAGGGGCTCTTCACAATGAGATAATCCAATTCCAAGTTATTTCCTCACCTAAGTTTCCGCTGGTTATTGGTTATCCTTGGTTACAGAGGCACAACCCCTCTTTTGGTTGGCTCCGTGCTGAGGTTCTCTCCTGGTCACCACAATGCAGTGAGACATGCTTCCAGAAGGTAGCCAAGGTCCGGTGCACCTCTTCACTCTCCTCCCTGCAGGAGGAGTACCGCGATTTTAGCGATATCTTTGACAAAGGTCAAGCCAGTAGTTTGCCTCCACACCGGCCTTATAATTGTTCAATTGACCTTCAACCTGGTGCCATATCCCCCTCGTGGCCGGGTTTACCCTTTGTCGGTCTTGGAGGATAAGGCCATGGAGAAGTATGTTGCAGACACGCTTTCTCAAGGTTTCATCCACAAATCCTTGTCTCCTGCTGGTGCTGGTTTCTTCTTTGTGAAGAAGAAGAGTGGTGAACTGAGACTTTGTATTGATTATAGGGATCTCTATCCGATTCCGTTGATTACGGAATTATTTGACCGCCTCAAGGCAGCAACGGTTTTCAAGAAGCTTGATTTGTGACGGGCATACAATCTCGTGAGGATTAAGGAGGAGTGGAAAACTGTGTTTAATACCAGAACAGGCCATTATGAGTACCTCGTAATGCTTTTTGGCCTTTGTAACGCCCCGGCAGTTTTCCAGGAATTTATTAACACTGTCCTCCGAGCTTTGTTGCAGTTATGTGTGGTGGTTTATCTCGATGATATCCTCATATTTTCCAAGTCCCTGGAGAGCCACCACACAGATGTCTGTCGTGTGCTTCAGAAACTAAGAGAGAACAATCTCTATTGTAAACTGGAGAAGTGCGAGTTCCATCGTGAACAGGTTAAATTCCTGGGTCATTTCCACTGCTGGTTTTTCGATGGACCCAGAGAAACGTTTGGCATTTCTACAGTGGCCCCGACCCGTGGGTTTATGTCCTCTGCAGCGTTTCCTGGGCTTTGCCAACTATTATCGGAAGTTTATTCATAACTTCCCTTCTCTGGTCAAGCCCCTGACTGATATGACCATAAAGGACGGTAACCCACAGAGTTGGTCTCCGGGGTCCATTAAGGCCTTTGAGAGTCTCAAGGCTGCCTTTGTTTCTGATCCTGTGTTGGCACATCCTGATCCTACATTACCTTTTATCATTGAGGTTAATGCTTCTGAGACTGGTGTTGGCGCCCTCCTGTCTCAACGTCCTACCTCTGAGACCACTATGCATCCTTGCATTGTATGCATTGTAACCTGCGGAGTGCAATTATGAGATTGGTGACAGAGAGCTGTCGGTGATCATTTTAGCCCTGAAAGAATGGAGACATCTCCTCGAAGGTACCACTGTGCCGGTTCTCATTCTTAATGACCATAAGAATCTCACATTCTAGTCTGAGGCTAAACACCTCTCTCCCAGAAGGGAGTGATGGGCTCTTTTCTGCAAGTTTCAATTTTCAATATACAATTACACTGTCTCATTCTTACCCGGTACTAAGAATGTAAGGGCTGACGCCTTGTCATGACAATTTTCCTCCACTTCCAAGTTGGAGTCGGTTCCGGTTCCTGTGATTCCTGATCGTATTCTGGCTACAGTTTGCACCAGTCTCACCAGTATCACTTCTCCTTTGGGTGACAAAATTCTTGCTGCTTAGGTCCATGCTCCTCCCGAGAAACCTTATGATCGCTGCTTTGTCCCAGAGAGTCTCTGTACTGCCGTGCTCCAGACTTACCATTCTCCCAAGGCTGCTGACCACCCTGGGAAAAATCAACTCTTTTGGGTCATTTCCCAACAATTCTTGTGACCTAGTCTACTTGCTGATGTAACTGCCTTCGTAGCTGCCTGTTTCGTGTGTGCTCAGAGTAAGACTCCACGACACCTTCCAGTGGGCCTCCTACAACCCATACCCAATGGAGAGAGGCCCTGGACCCACCTGTCTATGGATTTAATTGTGGAGTTACCCAACTCCCAGGGCAACACAGCTATCCTTATGGTGGTTTACCGGTTCTCAAAGATGTGTCATTGTATTCCACTTAAGAAGTTGCCCACTTCTAAGGAACTGGCTTCCATTTTTGCTAGGGAGATCTTTCGCTTACATGGGCTACCCAAGGTGATTGTCTCGGACAGGGGTAGTCAGTTTGTGTCCCGGTTCTGGCGAGCCTTTTGTGCACAGTTGGCATTTCAGCTTGCTTTCTCCTCTGCGTATCACCCGCAGTCTAATGGGGTTTCAGAACGAGTCAATCAGTCCTTGGAGCAATACCTATGTTGCTATATTTCTGACCATCAGATCGACTGGTCAGACCTATTACCGTGGGCAGAGTTTGGTCACAAGAGTGCCTTGAATTCTGCTTCTCGATTGTCGCCATTTATGGCAAATTATGGTTTCCAACCTTCCATGTTGCCTGACTCATTTGTTCCGCGGAGTATTCCTGCGTTAGAGGAACATCTCCGTGGACTTCGTTACACTTGGGCACAAGTCCAGGAGGCTTTGCGACATGCTAATGATAGGTACAGATCCATGCTGACTGCGCCTTCCTACCAGCTTGGGGACAGGGTTTGGCTGTCATCTCACAACTTCTGACTTTTTGTTCCCTCAATGAAGTTCACACCTCGGTTTATTGGGCCTTTCCGTATTCTTCGCAGGATTAACCCAGTGGCTTACGCATTAGACCTTCCTTCTAATATGCGTATTTCTAATGTATTTCATGTCTCCTTATTAAAAACCTTTGGTCTGCAACCGCTTTACCACCTCGGTGCCACGTCCTCACCCTGTACAGGTTGAGAACCATGAGGAATATGAAGTACAGTCCATTGTTGACTCCCGTAGGTCCCGTGGGCGCATACGGTACCTGGTGCATTGGAAAGGGTACGGTCTGGAGGAACACTCTTGGGCCTCATCCTCGGACGTACATGCCCCTGTCCTCCTCCGTGATTTCCATAGACATTTTCCCCTCAAGCCTGGTGGACCTCCAAGGGGGGGGTCGTTGAGGAGGGGGTACTGTCAGGGCTGGGCTCAGCTCTTCCTTCTCTGAGCTGGCTGCTCAGCTGTCGGCTAGTTGCCAGCTCCTTTCTCTCCACAGTTACTCAGCTGTTGATGATATCCTGCTCGTCAGTCCTGCCTACTTAAGCCGTCCAGTCCAGAGGAGCTCTGCCTTCGCCTTAGTCAACATCACAGAGACGCTCTCCTGCATTCCTGTTAAAAGACTTGCTTGGCTGACATCCCTTCTGGCTCCAGATCCTGCTTGCTGTTTTACTACGCTCATCTCCATCTCCCTGACGTTTGGCTTGTTTGACTATCCTTTCCGGTTTCTGAACTCTGGCTGTGTTTTGACTACGTTTGTTCTTTTTACTTTTATTATTAAATAAGTGATTTAACTGTACTTCTATCTGGGTCTGATTTCATGGTTTCTGACAGTCCCATGCTACTAAACACTTTTGTCTGATGTATATTGCATTTAGGAGGGATGCTGTACAGCCTGTTCCCTCTCCACCAGTCCAGCGTACCTCTGTTAACTCACTCCCAGGTCATGGATCACCGTAACACAGGTTTGGTTCCGACTGCTACTGGAAATTGACCGTTGAGGAGGGAGCAGAACATTGATCACTGGAGGCTTCGACATCTCTCCTGTAATGTCTTTATCCCTCCACTGGAGGCTCCGACATTTCTCCTGTAATGTTTTTATCCCTCCACTGGAGGCTCCGACATTTCTCCTGCAATATTCTTATTTTTCCGAAATATTCAAAAAAGACCGCGCTAAAGGTAATACCATGTGATATGACTAATGAAAACATATACAATTATTTAAAATGAATTAATACAAAATTATTACTTGTGAATAAAAAACACCAAAACTCTATAGTAAAAGTGACTGAAAAATATAAGTCCCAAATGAAGATAGCAGAAGTCCCAAATGAAGGTAGAAAAAGTGACTGGCGTCACTAAAACACACAGTTCATGAGGTCAAAACAAATGCAAAGAGTAATCTTGGACATGTAACGCAGTCCTTGGAGCCAAGGTAGGTGTATACAATGTGCATAGACGTGAAACACCCAGTGACAAATCCTCCACCTAATAAGATGTCCGCTTACCAGAGGTAAGCTGTAAAACAGCTTAGTAATAATCTCTGTACGGGGAAGATCAGCTCCTCAGGTCTCCAATGGGGAAGAGGGTGGGCAGGATCTAGCGATGTATTGAGCTCAATCCACACAGTAGGAGCACCCAAAAGGACAAAACAGATTCTCCATAGTGTAAAACTGTATTGCAATTTAATAAGGTATAAAACTGGTCACACTTACATTTAAAATCTCGATATGAAAGCACATAAGGTAAGGAACAGCCGGCCGGCTTGCATGCACCCGTTCAGGCGAAAAACGATGACGTCAGCGCGTCAACCTTCCGACGTACGTTTCGTCCTATTGGACGTCGTTTTCCACTGGGAGCTCTGATATCTCCACAAAATCCGTCTCAGATTGATGACATCACAACGACATCACCCGGCTCCTCCTCTTGTCCCTACTTAAACAGGCGACGCCATTTGCTTGACGTTCGTGCTAAGAACCTGATGCCAGGCAAAAATCTCTAACAGAAGACTGACGTCATCTCTCTCTATTGGGCCCCAACTATCATCTCTCTTTTGGGCCGGTCAGAGCCCCGACTATCATCTCTCTTTTGGGCTGGACAAAGCCCCAACTACCATCTCTCTTTTGGGCCGGTCAGAGCCCCGACTATCATCTCACTTTTGGGCCAGATAGAGCCCTGTCTTCCAGCTCACTTTTGGGCCGGACAGAGCCCCTCCAACCACTCGTTGGGCCGGACAGAGCCCCTTCCTCTCTAGTAGTCAGAGACTCTCCTCTGCCCTACCCACAGTCTACTTACTTTGCCTGAAGAAAACCTTACCTGTTCCTTTACACATGAGACCAGTACATCTCTTAAGAAGCCACTGGGTGACCCCATCTCCAGGAATCCACTCACTGCAAGTATATTTATGTTTCCTATAAACTTTATTCCTGTGTAGTGCTACTAAGCTTAAGTTGCCTCTGAAGCTCCCCGTCGTGGCTGTGTATTACCATTCTAAAAAGTATCTTTATGTTTCCTATAAACTTTATTCCTGTGTAGTGCTACTAAGCTTAAGTTGCCTCTGAAGCTCCCCGTCGTGGCTGTGTATTACCATTCTAAATAAAACCAATTGTATTTCTAAACTTATCTGAGTCTTCCTACCTGATAGCTGTTAAGGTTAAAGTTAACTGTTAAGAATATAGTATTCATAGACTTCCGAAGCTGTGATCCACACAATCCAACATAGTTCCCTGCCTGAAGCATTACAGTACCACGCTTCATGACTGGCTGCACTGTACCTTGCACTAGTTCTTAGTTACCCATAGCAACTGCATTACTAATCTTGCTTGACTTGCCGAGTAGACCTCTGATAGTGGGCTTACTTCATACCCCATATGTGCTTTACTGAGCCAAGTTCTTTTGTATACACCAGAAACAACATGCACCCCTTTAAATAACTTCAGACCAAGCTCAGACCAGGTGATGCAACTTTACTTAAAATATTCAGAATATCCCTAACTATTCCTGACTGGCTGCCCAGGCATACCTCTACAAGCTAGTAGTCCATACCTGGCATTCTCCAAGTCTTGGTTGATCTCTGGATCCCTCAGACAGACTTCAAGGTGCAGCAGTCCTCCTCCACAGAAGTCACTGCATCTCCTGCATAGTGTGGCCGGACCAGAGCCACAAACTCAGCCTTCCCCCATATTTATACTACCGGTGGGTAGGCTGGATCCAAAAAGCCAAAGAACTGCACCACACACATTAACCCTTTCCCCTAGCCTGGGCCAGCCACTAGCTAAACTAGCATACCTGTAGGCTATCTGCTTACACACGCACATACAGCACCATAAAAGCAAAACTGTAATAACACAAGAGTGTTTTTATGTTTTCACACAAGATTCACACAACTTTCACTCAGGGTTCACACATTTTTTTGATTAAATCCAATTAGAAAGAAATGTGAATCCTGGATGAACATTTTGTGAATCTTGTGTGAAAACATTTATAAATAGACCTCTAAGACTGTGTTATGCCCCGTACACACGGTCGGACTTTGTTCTGCAATTATAAACTTAAAAATATACAGTCACATGAATCTAAAATGTCTAATAGGGCGTACACACGGTCGGACTTTGTTCGGACATTCTGACAACAAAATCCTAGGATTTTTTCCGACGGATGTTGGCTCAAACTTGTTTTGCCTACACACGGTCGCACAAAGTTGTCGGAATTTCCGTTCGACAACCACGCGGTCACGTACACCACGTACAACGAGACTAGAAAAGGCCGGTTCAGAACCAAGCGCGGCACCCTTTGGGCTCCTTTTGCTAATCTCGTGTTAGTAAAAGTTTGGTGAGAGATGATTCGCGCTTTTTCAGACTCGTGGCTTTCAGATCGTTTTCTGACGTTCAGTTTGTGCTTGTGGGTTTGTATCTGCTCTTCAGTGCGTGCAGTCAGTTCGTATTGGAGTTTTCTGTGCGATCTTGTCCGCTCGTTGCTGTTTTTCAGGTCACTCTTCACAGGCCTTGCTGTTCTTCAGTGCGTTCTGTTACTTCGTTCTGAGCAGCCGACCGTTTTCTAGCCATGTTGTGTATGCGTACTCCTCGTAGAGTTCGTGCTGTGCGGGGGCTTGGTGTTGGGGTCCTGACCTTGACACAAGTCCAGTCCATGAACAGGGTGGGGAGGAGTTCATGGACCAAGAATTGGTTGCTTCAGCGTGACCAGTTCTCTCATATGCCTTTGCTCCGTGAGATCCGTGAGAATAATCCTGATGATTTCAGGAACTTTCTCAGGATGACGGACCCCGTGTTTCACCGTCTGTTGGCTTCGCTGACCCCCTATATCAGCAGGCAGGATACCTGCATGAGGCAAGCCATCACTCCGGAGCAGAGGTTGGTCGCTACCTTGCGGTATTTGGCCACAGGGAGAAGCCTGCAGGACCTCAAGTTCTCGACAGGCATCTCTCCCCAGGCTCTGGGGATCATTATCCCAGAGACCTGTTCTGCCATCATCCAGGTCCTGCAGAAGGAGTATATGAAGGTAAGATTTTTATCCTTTTATATCACATTTTATGGTATTGAATGTTTGCTAATATATTGTATTTCTTTCCTCATTCCCTAATTACCATGATTGTAATATGCTGTGAATGTCCCCTTTGTTCTCATGCATGCTGGATTTTTATATAATTATTATTTTAGGTCCTTCATACATATTTCCCCTTCAATAACCTCCCCAGCATGGTGTCTCCTGGCCCTATATTCACCTCATGTAGTCACTTAACAATGTATTTTATCAGCTCCATAGTAGTGCTTTACCCCAAACACCCCCTAAAATGTTTGGAAATGTTATTTTTGATTTAAATTCAGGCAGAGGGCCAGAGGCTTTTTTTTGTGGTGTCCCCAAATTTTTTGTAACCCTCCCTCCCCCAACTGCTAAGTCAGCTGATCCCAATTCCCTATCTATCCTCAATCATCTATCTGCTGACTTTGCCAAACCCATACACACTATACCCATCTCTTTAGTGCTCAGATTTATGGATGAATTGCCCAAAGCATGTAGTGCAAGGGCCTGCCTGTATACTTTCCAATGGTACTGTTTAAAGTTCTTGTATCCTATTATTATCTTGATAGGTAATAGCAGAATGTCCAAATGTGCTCAAATGTGTACAGTGTGTATTTATATCTTTGTATTATGACACTTCTTACCTGTCCAGTGGGCTGCCAATAGTGTAACTAAGGAGGGGCTGTTCCAAGTAATACCCATTATTTAGGCATTCATCTCTAAATGAAGTGAAGAGGGTTACCTGTCCAAGAGCTCCCCCCCTATAATGTTAGAAATGGCCCATGAGAGGGGGGGGGGGGAATATGATAGGTGTACCTTATACTTTGTTGTTGTTAAATTCCCCTTAATAAATGCTATCTGGAGGTTGACCCATAATGTTTGTGTCTAATCTGCTTGCCAGGTTTCTGTGAAAATATAGTAATGTTTAATTTTTTTCCTCAACAGTTTCCTTCAACGCCACAGGAATGGCAGACTGTGGCCTCCCACTTTGCCCAGCGGTGGGACTTTCCTAACTGCGGAGGGGCAATTGATGGGAAACACGTCCACATCGTCCCACCACCCAAATCGGGGTCGTACTATTATAATTACAAGGGGTTTAATAGTATAGTGATGTTGGCGGTGGTGTCGGCTAATTACGACTTCTTGTATGTGGACGTGGGGAAGAATGGCCGGATGTCCGATGGTGGAGTGATCGCCCAGACGGAGTTCTACAGGCGTCTCTAGAATGGCAGCTTGGACTTGCCACCTCCAAGGACAATGTTGAAGGTCTCCCATTTGTGTTCGTTGCTAATGAAGCGTTTGCGCTGGGGGACCACCTGATGCGGCCATTCCCGATGAGGACCCTCACCCCGAAAAACAGAGGGTTTTTAATTACTGGCTGGCCAGAGCCCGAAGAGTGGTGGAGAACACATTTGGAATCCTGGCCAGCCGGTTCCGATTATTTCTGACACCCATCCATATGGCGGAGTATAAACTGAACCATATAATACTTGCCTGCTGTGTTCTCCATAATTTTCTACGAAAACATTCAGCCAACTATGCTGGCTCAGTTGGGCCTGAGGCCGGAATCCCAAATCCATCAACAATGACGTCGCTTGAAATCGGCCGTCCTGGCTTGCCCTCCCTGAATGCCCGTGATGTCCGGTTACGATACCTGGAGTTCTTTGCGGGTAGGGGGGCTATCAATATGCCAGACAATCTGTGACACTTTTTTCAAATAAAAAACAACCAAAAGAAATTCTTTGTGGCCATTTACTGCTTGTGTTTGTTTTAGCTGACCCTGACAGAAATGTGTGGAGTGCAGAAAATGTCGTGATTGTGTAACCTTATACAAAGCACTGTTGGCTGTTATTTACTAAATGCAAAGACACTTTTCACTACAAGTGCACTTGCAACTGCACTGAAACTGCACTTGTAGTGCAAAGTGGATTTGCCCTTAGGAAATAACCCCCATTTTCTCATAAAACAACAATTACATCACCCCAAAAGTGTTGTAGCGTTGAGACAATAATCCACACATTCTTGATGAACAATCTTTTTAATACCTGCACAATCACATGTGCATTTATCAAAGGTTTTTCTGACAAACCAACATGTTTGTTGTATACCAATTTTTGTGGTGTCATTATCCAAAATCAAAATGTCCATTTTATAGAAAACAGGCCTGTGTAAAACCAACAAGAAAGACACAAATCTTGATCTTACAAAGTTCACATTTGGTAGAACGTGAAGGCAATATCAGACATGAGTATTTAGGAACTGTGTTTGATATAGCGTTCAGATGGGGGGAAATCACCCCTGGAAAAGCCAAATTTGGAAGATGCACACAAATTTCCCAATGTCAACATGTGCTAGCTGCCATCACGGGGGATCAAGGGATGTGTTTTGGGGGAGAAAGCCCTTCCTCACCGCTACTTTATTATTGAGGAAGGGGTTGCACCCCCAAAACGCGTCCATTGATCTCCCGTGATGGCAGATAGCACATGTTGACACACTGTGTGCATCCTCCAAATTTGGCTTTGGGAAAAATCACAAAAACATTTCGCACATTGTAGCACACAAAAGAAGAAAGTGATTTGGAGGGGTTTTAAACTCGCCCCAAAACATCAATGATGTTTTTATATTTTGGAATAACATCATTGATGTTTTGCTTGATGTTTTCCAATTGTAAATTACACCCCATGATCTCCCCGATCAGGATCTGGGCACTTTCAGATGTGAAAGGATCTTCATCCACAACCTCACGATCACCTAAAAAGAGAGGAAACCCAAAATAAATTAGGTTTCCCAAAAAATGCCGCCATCCATCTCTTATCTGAGCCTGTGGTCGCAGACACTCACCTGTTGTGGTAACTACTTCCACCACGTCTTCATCCTCCTGCTCATCTTGTGTTGGGGGTATTTCCCCTTCTTCCAGGGGGGGGGGGGGGCTCTGGTCTCCTCGGATGAGGGGTGTCCTCCGAGTCTTTTCTCCCCTATGTAAAACAAAAATGGTATAATTAGCACACAGATATTTAATGTCAGAACTATAAAGATGAAACATTGCTTGGAAGTGGGGTACAATTATCTATTTTAGCCGAGTTCCAAGATGTAGCTTTTTTAGTGCCCTTTGTCAAGCTGCAATACTTTACCTGTTTTGTACAAGCTTCACAGATGGAGACACCCCTATAGTATACACTGGAGCACCTGTGTGGCCCCCCTAATAAAATGGTGTTCTTGTGTCCCACACTAGTGCTCCAGTGTCCAGATGTGAAAACAGCTGCTCAGTGTCCTCTCCTTACACACAATCTAGTTTGCATTTCGTTCTAGTAACAAAGCCATCTACACAACCCAATTCTTTGAAGACAAGTATAGGGCGTCAAAATGGTGGCCAAATGCATATGGCCTAAACAATGGTATTTTATCGTCCGAAATAACAATGTGTGATCCGAACGAATAATGTGCCCATGAACATGAAAGTTGCCATTTTAAACTGTACAACAGTTCCTAAAAGCACATGGAGCAGCACGAACGTAATAAACATAAAGAATAGGAACACAGCACAACTACTTACTTTTTTGCAGCAGTCTCCGGATCTTTCTGTACTGCTCATGTTCTCGTAATTTCAGGTCCGACCACCGCTTCCTGAGCTGATCTTTCGATCGTCGTACCCCGAATTTCCGGTGCAGACTCCTGACCACTTTCGCCATGATCTTGGCCTTTCGGACATCGGGGTTGGGGTAAGGCCCATACTTTCCATCATAGTCGGCCTTCTTCAGGATGTCCACCATCTCCAACATCTCCCCAAAGGACATATTTGAGTCCTTTAATCTCCTTCTGGATCGGGACGTTTCAGGCTCCAGCCCTTCCTCCTCGTTGCTACAATTAGCACGATCCTGCTGTCTATCCGCCATGTGCTCTTCCCCCACTGCGCCGAACGAAAAGGGGTGGGGAATAGACTAGAAAGAACGTCAGGGGCGGGCGGAGTTATACGCATGCGCAGTGTGTATAAATCGTAACGCGCGCGTCTTACGTACGATCTGTGAGCGGAGGAAGGAGCATCGGAGACGCCGATCGTGCTAACGAAGGTAGGATCTAAACTTGGGCCTATACTGCTTCGAAATGGAAGCCTATATTGTAACAAGATTAGGGGAGTTTGGCCTGACATTAGGCTTTGTCTTGTGTTGTGTCTTACAGAGAAAATGGATGGGTTCAACGACCACAATTTCCTGTCCCTGTTCATAGACAAGTACAGGGAGCTGCCCTGTCTGTGGCAAGTGAGACACACCCACTATAACCACAAACAAAACAGGCAGGCAGCGCTGGAGAAACTGCTGGAGTTGGTGAAGCCGGTGGTCCCCACAGCAACCATCCCTTATTTAAAAGCCAAAATTGGTGGCCTGAGGAGCACGTATCTTAGGGAGCGCAAGAAGGTCACAGATTCCCAGAGGTCCGGAGCTGCAGCAGATGACGTTTATGTCCCCAGGCTGTGGTACTATGAGAGACTACGATTTCTGTCAGACCACACTGAAGTCAGGGAATCCCTCTCCACTCTTCCTTCCACTCTTCCTTCCATACCAGCTGAGGCTTCCGATGTCCAACCTGGGCCTTCCAGCCAGGAAGAAGTGGAGGAGCCCAGCTGGAGTCAGGTATAGCATTCTTCTACAGATTTCTGGGCAATAAATAAATGATGTTTACTAGATGTTATTATTGATCACTAATTGCTGATTAAAAAAAGTGCTTTACATATTAATAGACAGTAGTGGGCACCCAAAATTGGGAAAAGAATGAAAACTGCTGGGCTCAGAAGGATAGTCTGTTATATTTGTGAACATTCAATTTGCAGCAGTCAGGAGGTGAAAATTGTGTGTGATTAATGAAGAAAATACTAAAACTATGTCCCTTTTTCATACACAGGAAGACCTCAGCCAGGAGGAGGTTGTGGAATGTGGCAGTCAGGAGGAGGCGGGGATTAGTGTCAGCCAGGAGGAGGCGGGGCTAAGTGTCAGCCAAGAGAAGCCTGGGACAAGTCGCAGCCTGACTGAGTCTCAGGTTCCTCCCCTCCGCCTGCCATATAAATGAGCCAGGAAGGCGACTCCGAGTCCCGTGCAGGATTCAGCATACAGGCTTATCCAGGAGGCTTCGGCGTCCCTCCGAGCCTTCCCCAGTCCTGAAGAGGCCTTTGCCTGCATGGCTGCCACAAAATTGCAGGGCATGCAGGAGGGCCAACGCAAGATCTCTGAGGACCTGATTTATAAAGTCCTACGTAAGGGGGAGAGTGGGGAACTGACACATAAGACAGATGTCATGGAGAGGGACGATCCTCCTCCTCCTCCTCCTGCTGCCACAACTCCACCACCACAGCCAAAGCCTGGAAGGCAGCGTGGAAAGAAGACCAAAGAGTGATGACCCTGGGTTCAGTCTGGTCTGACAGAAGATGCAGTCTCTCGTATGACCACAGCCTGGGGACACAGATGTCATCTGCTGCTTTCCGGATCTCTGGGACTTCTGGACCAGACTGCCCTCCCTTATGATATGGACTCCTCAGGCCACCAATTTTGCTTTTAAATAGTTGATGTGTGCCCTGGGGGTCCAAGGCTTCGCCCACTTCTGCAGTTTCTCCAGCGTTGCCTCCCTCTTTGTTTATAGTTGTGACCCCTTAATAAAATATTTTTAGGTAAATTCTACTCTCCTGTGTGTGTTTTCATCCAAAAAGGACCGTTTGTTGGTGACGATTCAGGTACATTTCTAAAATACAATGTGAAATTAACAAGGGACAACACCAAACAATCTCCTACAGATTAAATAGAACAACATATTAGTGGTGTTGTGGGAACTTGTCACCAAAAACACACAAACATTTTCGGGAATACTAATCAAAATCACCAAAAAAATAAAAAATAAAAAAGAGAAACACAAAAAAAGAATCTACATTAAAGTCCAAAAAAAAAAAAAAATTTTGTTGTCAGATGTGAGAAATCAAAATATATTGAGGGAATCCCGATAAATAGTAACGAAATAAGTTTGTGAGAAGTGTGTGTGAATATGAGCAGCAAAACGATTTAATTCTTGTCACATTATAAAGAAGAAGAGAGTGCGCTGTATTAAACCATTTTGAACATTGCAGCGTGACGAAAGTGCTGTATTCATTCCGAACGTTTACCAGAACGAGCTGTCCCGTGTCGGAATTTCTTCTGAGCATGCGTGGCACTTTGTGCGTCGGAACAGGCCACACACGGTCGGAAAAGACGCGATCGGATTTTGAATTTTATCTCCTGCTGTCCAACTTTGTGTGTCGGAAAATCCGATGTAAAATGTCCGATGGCGCCCACACACGGTCGGAATTTCCGACAACACGCTCCGATCGGACATTGTCCATCAGAAAATCCGACCGTGTGTACGGGGCATTAGACTGCAGCAGGTAATATTTTTTTCTTTATTTACATAGCACTCACTAATTATGCAGTGCTTTACATATTGCACAATTACATCAGCCCATGCCCTCAAGGAGCTTACAATCTAAGGTACAAACACAAGCACGCACATTTTAGGGCCAAGTTAAATGGGAGCCATTAAACCTGCCAACATGTCTTCGGAGTGTGAGAGTAAACCAGTTTACTCAGACGAAACTCAAGCAAATACAGGGAGAATATGCAAACTCCATAAATGTGTTAGGGCATGCTTTAAAGGGAAAGTGGAAGGTTGGGGTGTTACATTTGAGTAAAGCCTGGACAAACTCTGTAAGTAATGGGAGGGGGGGTTGAGGTGTAAAGGGCAGGCCATACTTAGGTGACAATGTTACTTATCCAGCTGTATCAAACTAAAATTACCCATCTAATAAAGGAGTACTCAACTTTTCAGTGGGTGGTTCCTTGAATCTTCTCTCTCTTCAGGGCTTGGCTGCTATGCCAACAATTCCAGGTATATCGGAATGCAAGTCCCTGCTGGCCAGTATAGTCATTTGATAACATATCTTGGGAATACCTCCCAGCCATTCATTAGCCTTATGGATTTGAACCAATCTTTCTACGTACTCTTGGGATCTTGTATTACACACGCATAGCATGAATCTCTGTTAAAGGTTACAAATCTGAACCTCTAAATCACATATGTCAAACACAAGGCCCATGGGCTGAATGCAGCTCTCCAAGCCTTGTTATGTGGCCCTCACACCAGGTTTGAAGCTGCATTCTACTGGAACTCTATTCCGCCACCACTGGCACTCACCCTCTGCTCCAGATCCCTGCTGTCACTTTTAAGCACAGAAACCTTCTGTGTACAAGGGCCAGCTTTGTTCCCAGGAACTACCAGATCCCTGAAAACACTCATGGCAGGGCATAGTGGGGACAGATCTCCAAAATCTGCGAGGGAGTATGATCTCCCTGCAAGGTGAGGCAAGTGGCCTACATAGGGAGGTACTAGAGCCTGGTCAGATAGGAGAGAGAGATACGAAAAAAGCTTTGGGAGGGAGGGTTGTGGTTCCACACTGTGCATAGTGCAGCCCCAAACCCTGCACTCTGTACGCAGCACACCCCTGAACTCTGCACGTAACGCACTCCTGAACCCTGCACTCTGTACATAGCACACCCCTGAACCCTGCACTCTGTGCTTAATGCACTCTGGAACGCTGAACTCTGTACGTAGCGCAACCCAGATAAAATCTGCCATTTGAGGGCAACCATACTGCTAATGCGGCCCGCAATGAAATTGAGTTTGATACCCCTGCTCTAAATATATACAAGGGTACAAGACAGGGTTGGCATTTGTCTCCACTACTGTTTATATTGGCATCTGAACCCTTAGCTATTGAAACAACCCAGATAATAAGAAAATTTCCTGTGGCTCTGTAGAACACAAATGCCCATTCTTTGCTAATGACATTCTCCTGTTTATAATATCTCCAAATATTTAGTAATGCGGATCTTTGATTCTGTGTTCTTTTTATCACATTCATTGGCCTTGTGGGATAGATTGCTTATCAAACATGATCTGGCCTTAAGTCTCATTCTTTGGCAATTCGTTATTTGTGCCTGGCCTTAGGATTCAATTATTTCAATGGTGGAGCAACAAAGGCTTCCAAGGAACCAGGGAGTCAGGAACTGGATCAACTATTTGTGGCACTGTGGTTTCCGGACCAGAAGGTTGTAGTTCCAGTTTCCACCAGCGGGTTTCTCCCAGCAGCCAGCAGATCTTAGCAATATGTCTTCACCTGATGCTGGGGGGGTATTTAGTCCCTCCTTCATATGTCCCTATTGCTTGAGTGTTTTTCTTGCTGGCCAGATTCCACTTGCTGATGCATCCTGAGCCTTATTCCTGATCCTGATTCTGCTCCTGCCCTGTACCTTTATCCTGTGCCCTGCTGCCTTTTCACTGCTCTCCTTGTTCCTTATTCTTGTTCTGACCCCTTCCTGACTGTTCCCCAAACCTCCTGTTTTACTGCGTTGATCCGCGTTCCCTATTTTGTATGTAACGTATTATAGTTAGTTTGCTAGTTAGGTTTTTTGTCGCTTAGTTTGCTAGTTAGGTATTTTGTCACTTGGGTTATTGTTCACTTATATCTTTGTGTTTGCTGTATATTCTCTTTGCCGCCTATTCACGGCTCTCTAAACAGTTAGCGATTACCTGCAGTGATCACTGCTGGACACAGGTAATTGTTGGCTGTGTAGAGAGCCACGAATAGGTGCAACAACCTGTCTTTATAGTGAATGAGAATGGCGGCCACACCTACCCACTTAGACCCGTAGGAGGAACTGCTCATGAGCAATGCTTATTGTTGGTTTTATGTGCGGCCCAAGACAGTTTCTCTTCTTCCAATGTGGCCCAGAAAGGTGAAAAGGTTGGACACCCCTGTTATACACAATCTGATTTCAGTTTCCTAAGTGCATCTACACAGACCTGGTAATCCCTGCTGCTGGATGCCTGTTCTTGGTATCTCAAGAAGGTATACACAAATGCACTACAAAACTGTGCACACATAAGTAACCTTAAATCGGAGGTTCGCTGAAAAAAAAATATTAAAAGCCAGCAGCTACAAATACTGCAGCTACTGACTTTTAAAACATGGATACTTACCTGTCCAGGGAGCCCTCGATGTCGGCAGCCGAAGCCGATCCATCCGTCGGCTCTTGGCTGCTGCCGCCGCCATCCTTGGTAACGGAATAAGGAAGTGATGCCATGCTGTGACCCTGACAAGGTTTAGTGCAATGGAATAAGGGAAAGTGAACCTATGCTCAAGATAGGTGCATAGGTTCAGATCACATTCAATCATGTGAGTTTTATGTATTCTTCTGCACTGGATGCTTAGTGTTTCCTCACATTTTTCAGTTGTCAAACTGGTGCAATTCCAATAAAAGCAAAGAGCTGGGCCTTTAACCATTCAATTCCCAGCACCCTGTATCTGCTCAATAATTCCCACTGCCACAGCCTTAAAAAGTTGGTATTCCTGCACAGTTAAATGTAATAGATTTGGAGGCAGCATTTCCATTGCTGAGTAGTTTGCTGATCTTTTGGTACCAGGTAAAACTTAGGTCAGGCAGAATCCAGGCATTTGCACTGCCAGTAATGTAACTGAAGTGGTTCATTCTTAAAACAGGACCAACTGTCCTTGATACCCTGCCATGGCTTTAAAGACCACTATTACTATGACTGGGAACAGTGTAACCAAATTTGATTAGACACCAAATTAAATGGTGTAATAAGTATGTAAAATATTTTGGGCCATAATATTCTATTGCATATGCTAGAAGCATATACATTTAATTGCGGACTCATTTGAGTTCTCCTATACCTGGCAAGTTTGCCACTACTGCTCTATATATTTAAACCAGTTTTCATTGATCCGTCATGTTAGCATGCTCAGATAAAAAAAATAAAGAAACTGTACAATTTAAATATGTTAATCAAATAAGTAATTAGAAAAAAGTAGAGTTTCCAGTTTGGCAATAAATGTAGGAAATTGCTGGATAAAGCTTTGTGTAAGGTGATAAATTTAACTTTGATGTGTCATAGATTTTATGTGTGTGGAACACAATGCAGCCCTGACTTCACAAGTTACCATAATGATTCACTCTTTAGCTCAGGCGCTTTACAGTTTATGAAAAGTTAAAAATTCACCATGTTAATAAAATGGGAATATTTACCCCTCATAGTAATGAGTCAGCATTGATGAAACTGGCTTTAAATGGGTAATAGCTTTTGGTTCTTGGCTGATGAATACTCTGGCAACATTCCACAGTACATGGGAACTGAAAGTTCAACTTTGATAATACCGCCTGTCCCTATTTGTGTTCAGCTGTATTACAGTTTTAATTCAAAATATTAGTTTATGATTGTATTTACTAGACAGCTTTTCTGATTTTCTCTCTGTGTATATACGGTGTATTTGCATTTTCAATACTGTTTGCCTGTTAAAGTATGTAAATAAAGTAAATGTAATAAGTGAATTTTATTTGTTTTAAATTTGCAACTTTCATTAACCACTTGTCTACCAGGGCCGTTTTTTTTTGCACACAGTAAAATGCACACTTTAGGCCTGAAGATTTGTTACCCACCCCAAAACAGAATATTTTATGAAAGCAAAGACCCTGCAGGTTAAAATGATAGTTGTAATTTTTTATGTCAGATGATGATATTACTGTTTATCAAAGGCAAATTTTTAATAAAAATACACTAACGTTAATTTTTGTGCACGCAAACACAATATATTATACAATTTTTTGTAAACCATAAAATAAGAGGTTGCGATGAGTAAATAGATACCCAACATGTCAAGCCTTAAAATTGAAACAACCGTTAAATGCCTACAAACTTTTGGTACTCATAACTGTCTATAGGTATTACTTTCAAAGTCTTTACAGGCTGTAAGTTTAGAATAAACCATGAATAATGACCCTGAAAGTATTTTTCTCACTCTGATGTTCACAGTGGTATATGTAACATGTGTAGCGCAGTCATCATTTCTGTACCTAGGCGTACATGCAGCACACGTTTATGTTCTCATGTGCGTACATGGGGGCTGAAAAACTTTAATAAATGTTTTGTTTTTTTAAATATGTTACTTTATAGTTTAACTTTTTTTTTTTTAACTTTAACTTGCTGTCGCATAGGTGTCATAGGTTTTCTTTACTAAACCATTGGGGGTCTATTAGATCCCTGATGTCTCCCTTGCCTTCCATTGAATCTAATGGTGCAATGTGGAGCAGAGATAGAGATTCCCCTACACAGAGCAAAGGAGTCCCCTATACCAGTGTCATCTTCGCTCCAGCATACACAGCTAACTGCCATTATCCATTATTTCTATCCCATGAAGATTGCTATTTTCATCCATGTGACTGTTATTTATAGTTTTTTATGACCTTCATTAGGTAAAACAACAGTTCTTATTCTTATGTCAAATAATGTTTTTTGCTTGGAAAAGAGAAAATAATGCAATCTATTTGATATACTATCCTAGCCTACATGCTATATCCTTCATATCCTATCCTTATATTTGATGATAAAGCAGACTGGGCACCAAAAAAGCTGTGTGAGAAGGCCAGGGCAGCCATGTTGTTTAGGATTCACAGATCAGCCATATTTTTAAAATAAGAGACAGAGCAGCTGTGACCTCCCTTTTAGAACTAGCTATAATCCCAAGAGTGCATCTAATTTAACTTGAGTAAACAGTTCGCCAAGGGTCTGGACCATTTAAAAGAAGTTCAGAATAGCATCAACTATTCTGCTGACCATTAGGCTCCTTTTACATTAGGACATTTCCAAAATCACACAATTTTTAGTAAAACTTTGGAACGTGACTTTAATGCAACTTTGATCTGACTTTACATTATCTGGACTAAAGTCGCAATCTTTTCTGAAGTCGCAGCAACTTCTGTAGTGTCAGTAGGCATGGCTCTCATTAAAAAAAAACTTATTTCACATGTCCTGCAACTTGGGGTCCCACAAGTTGCATCCCAAGTTGCACAAGTGTGAAAGGAGCCATAGTTAGAAAATAACTAATAAACAGGAGATCTGGAAAGAACATTGCAGAATGTCAGGGTTTGCTTATCATCTCCATGTCTGCTAACAATAAACATCTAGAATCAGGTAATGAGATAATTGGGATTAACCTATTGTAAAACTGTAAAAAAAACTTTCAGTTCTGTCACACATGGTCTGCAGGGCAATTACACCTATTAGGAGTACATGGTGTGCAATAAAATATCTTACCTGGGGCTAGTTGGTTTCGTAAAAGCATTTAGGCCTGATCTAAGCTGACAGGTATCCTATTTTATTGGCAAAAGACCCCTCCTCCAGTTCAGTTTCAAAATCTACACACATAAATTGTATGTAGCTCTGGTAGATTTTTCAATCTACCGCTTATAGGTAAATTTAGTAGGTCATATGTTTTGTACATAGTTCAGATTTAGTTTATTGTCAGATTTGGCCTCTGTTCCAGTTTGGCTGTGTTGCGTGTAGTTTCACATTGTGCCTGTGGGTGTCGTTGTCACAATGGGTCGGTGTTGGAAAGGCAACATGCTGAAGTGAATTAGTGCTCTTCTGTCCCAGAGATAACTCGGCGGAGGTGGTCCTCCGAGTTGCATTCTGGGAGAGGGTATTTATGCGACAGACGCCATGTTTAGGGGGGTTTTTCCACCTCATGGCCCTCCTGGCCTAGAGGCATGTGTTAGTGAGTGCTAACT